>PISX010005582.1:0-106187 GCA_004024625.1 Mellivora capensis | reverse complement strand
GGGTGGGGTAATGGACATTGGGGAGGGTATGTGCTATGGTTAGTGCTATGAAGTGTGTAAACCTGGCGATTCACAGACATGTACCCCTGGGGATAAAAATTTGTTTATAAAAAATAAAAATTAAAAAAAAACAGAAAAAAAATAAAATAAAATACATGACATCACACTATGAGATGTTGTAAAAATAATAAATAAATTGCGTTCAAGGCAGCCGTGTTCCTCTAGACAGAAAGTGTTTTCTTTAGTTTAGAAATGCTACTAATCAGAAACATTGCGTTGAGATGAAAACTACTAATTTCATTTATTTCTTAAAACTATATTGAAAAAGTAAAGTTAAAATTAAACATATTAATAAGCTGCCATTGATGAAAAAGAGAAGGCTTTGACCTAAAAATGTGATGATTTAGTGTCTCCACTGATTGATTATGACTTGGCTCTCCTCTTCCTTCATTTTACTGATGGAGGTTCAGGAAAAGAGCTTATTAACATTGAAAAGAAGGGCCTCCAAGTGTGCATTTAAAGTAATGCTTTAAAGAAATGTGAAAAGATCTGAAGCATATGATTTTCCTATAACTGTATATACATAACATGAAAGAAACCTTAAATGCCTTTAACATTTAACAAATTCAAAACATTTATTTGATTTTTAAAAAATGATCTCTAATGCCCATGAGGGTCAACCTTACCTATTTTCCACATTTAAGCATTTTCCATGCCAGCTTATAATTTCTGCAATGGTTTATTTCCTTTTAAAAAAATATTTCTTTCCTGTTTTTCCATTTTTACTCTTTGTTGTCATTAAATCTCTTTTTCAGTCTTTATTTTTCTTTTGAGCTTTCATTTCAAAATAAATGCAAGTGCTTATACTTGAATTATACTTAGTACTTACCAAGTATTGCCCTATATACTTTAATTATCATTTTAATCATACACTTTATTTATTTATTTTTTAAAGATTTTATTTATTTATTTGACAGGCAGAGATCACAAGTAGGCAGAGAGGCAGGCAGAGGGAGAGGGGTGAAGCAGGCTCCCTGATGAGCAGAGAGCAGGCTCCCTGATGAGCCCATGCGGGGCTCGATCCCAGGACCCTGGGATCATGAACTGAGCCTAAAGCAGAGGCTTTAACCCACTGAGCCACCCAGGTGCCCCTTAATCATACACTGTAAATAACTTCTTGCTCTTCAAGAACCTATGAAGTAGGTATAATTATTGTCTTCTTCACTTTGCCTGTAAAGAAACTGAAACAGAAATGATAATCAACCTGCCAGGTCACCCAGCCAAAAATTGCAACACTTTAGAGGGGAACCTACACAGTCTAGATGGAAGTCCATGTATTAATCTGGTACTCTCTGTTGTCTATTTAATTTTGCTGAAATCCTGAAGGAGAAGGGTGGTTTAAAGTGTTCTTTTGCTCCCTGGCTTATTTCATTGGCCATATGTAAGCTCCCTGGGACTTTTTTTTGTAATAAAAATTACATAGATTTTTAAATTTTAGGTGAATGGTATTTGCCTATTTCCATGCTAGTCCTTTTCTAGTGATGACTCAACTATGAATGAAGAAACTCCTTCAGAGCTGGTAGTTTGTAGAATTTTGCATAGAAGAGCAGAACTTGTGGAGTTGAGGAACTGAGCAGGCAATTTCAATTTAGGACCAGTGTCTCTGAATGCTTTTGCCCCTAATCTGTTTTGAACTTGAATCTGGGTATGCACAGTCCTTCACGACTTAAGATATTTGAGAGTTGATCATCTATCTTCAGTGGAATATGATTAACGGCTGTGCACGCCACTGCCACTTCCCCCCTTCACCACTTTGCCTTGAGCCCAACTTTCTTGCTTATGTCATCATAAATGTTGTCCAGTCTAGGGGTTCCCTGATGCTCTGAGGTGTAGATTCAGGAGACCCCAGAAGCTTGTCCATGACCTTGGAACTTGTGTTCACAGGTAAGGAGCAGGGATGTGCCCCTACATTGGCAGTATATTGGAGATCTTTGGCCCTTTGTGGGACACAAAAGTTTGCCAATGACTCCCAAGTCCCCAAAGCTCAAAGGGGATCCTGTGGGATCAGGGATTTCCTGATCCCACCTGTGATATAGGATGATGTTTCTCTCTTGCTTTTTGAATTTCTGTTTTGTTTTGTTTTAGCATCATTGAGAACAAATTTCAACAGCCTCTCCTCTCTCTGGAACTTTTGTTTTGCTTCTTCTGCCTACTCCTTCTATACTGGTATTCTCCAGCCTTCTGGTTTTGATCCTCTTGACTTGTGATGTGATACTCTTTCCTTCAGGAATTTCATCCCGTCTTGTCAAATGAGAGGTTCACCAATGCTAGTAGCTCTTCCATCCATAGCTTCAGGCTGGCTTTCCTGTGGGGTATTGTTACATTGCTCCTACTGTTCCTGGCCATCTCAAACTTTATGTCCTGCAAATGTCCGTTGTCACATTCTAAATGCACCCAGTTTTCTTTTTTAAAAAAATATGTTCCTTCTTTATTTTATATATTGGTTAATGATACTGTTTTGCTCTCAGTTAAATAAACCCGAGACTTGGGTTCTCCCTAGAGTCCTGGTTTTCTGCCTCCTGTTCTTTCAACATGACCATATCCCATGGTTCTACCTCTGTGATACCTGCCACATCGCTTTTCTTCTCATTCCATAAGCCACATGCCTTCATTTAAGTCCTCATCAACTGTCACCTCCTCTAAGGCAATGGCCTCCAAATTTGTCTCCCAGTATCCAGTCTGACCCTGATGCACTCTCTATCTTGGCAGTAGAGGAATATTTCCAACATTCAAGATAGATCACGTGGCTTCTAGGAGTCTTACTACCAATGTGATTCAACCTCTTGGTTGTTCATTACCTTCCACCTGACGACATTAGCACCACTTCATGGTGCTGTTTTAAAAGTTAGGTAAGACACAACCGAAGTGCCTGGTACACCATAAATGCTCAAAATATGAGCTCACTTATTATGGATGACATCCCTTCAAACTGAATTCTTGAGTTTTCTGAGGATGCAGTGATCTCGGGGTGCCTGGGTGGCTCAGTCGGTTAAGGGACTGCCTTCTGTTTAGGTCATAATCCCAGGGTTCTGGGATTGAGCCCCCAGTGGGGGGAGCCCCCCTGCTCAAGGGGGAGCCCGTTTCTCCCTCTGCCTCTGCTACTCCTTCTGCTTCTGCTCTCTCGCTAGCACTCTCTCTCTCTCAAATAAATAAAATCTTTAAAAAAAAAGATGCAGTTATCTCGCTCACCTCCCTACCTTGACAGATTTCTCCCTAGAAATCTTCCCCTCCTTCTTTAACTAGATAATTTCTAGTCAGCCTGTGGATCTTAATTTGTCTTCACTTCCTGACAGATGACATCTCTGATACCTGGGTAATAGATCCAGGGCCATTACTGCACGTTCCTAGAGCATCCCTCACACCCTCAACCTATTGGTAACTTTAACAAGATTTTAGGTGATGTGAGAACCTAGAACAACAGTACCTGGCATGTAGAAACTCTGAAAATTTTTGAGTGAAGAAATAAAGATGTGCTTTTAGAGGGTCTAGAGTGTAGGCTTTTATATGGGTCTACATTATTTTTTATTTCATTTTATTTTTTTAGACAGAGGCATGCAAGCCAGGGGGGAGGGGCAGAGGGAGAAGAGGGGAGAGAGGATCCCAAGCAGGCTCCACATCCAGCACGGAGTCTGATGCTGGCCTTGATCTCACAAGCCTGAGATCATGACCCGAGGCAAAATCAAGATGTAGGTGTTTAACAGGCTGAGCCACCCAGGTGCCCCTCCACCTTATTTTTTCATTGTTAAATTTGGCTATTTGTAATTTCACCCTTATGATAGGACACTGCAGCTCATACATCTGCTGTGCCTGTTCAAAGAACCCAAATCAGTATGCCCCAAGGTCTGGCCACTCTGATTCTCTGTGAAGCTCTCACACACCTGATCAGTGGAGATGAATTCTTGCCAGCTTTGTGTCCTTACTAAGAAATTTCTTCCAGTATGGCACTTTCACACACTATGGAAGTTATGTGCTCATATTTATTGACATATCTAACTATCTGGTCAATCTGTCAGACCCTGATATTATTTTCCTCTCCTATCTTCAGCACCACACTGGCTGTTTTCAGTTGCTAGCTCTTTCCCTATATTTTCTGCATTTCTTGGTGCTCTGAGCCCTTAAGGCTCTCCCATGTGGATGGCATCACCTGGGTTCCCTTCTTTCCAGTTTCCCTTGAGTCCAGCCTGTGGGAAGCATGGGCAGGAGGTGGGGGCAGAAGAGGAAGGTTGGCGGCCCTCCCTTCCTTGCTGCTGGGGTTGCAGGTCACAGCTCTGGTGTGGAGGCATTCCCTCCTCATGGCCTCATGTCTATAGCTCTAACCAGACCCCAGTCACATCTTTTTTTTTTTTTCTGTTGCTCCTCCAATACTAATAGTGAGATTAATGGCTTACTGAATTCCAACTGTTTCTAATCGTGGAGCCCTGAAAAATCCATTGTTTTTTCTTAACCTTGCCCACACCTCTGTAAATAGCGCCTTTTAAAAAATGTACTTCAAAATCCCAATCGAAAACTTCCAGGTGTCTCTTATCTGCTGGGATTATGTTTGACAATAAGCACCTTGCAGTGCCAGACATAGAAAATGCTAAACGAGAATCTATTAAACAAGCAAAGTTAAGTCAACGAATGCATACTTAGTTTATTCCACCTATGCTCCTTTTGTGAAAATCTTGTCCTTTCTTGGTGAAATAATCTGTCCAAGTGGGTAAGATTAGTAGTCACCAATTATTATGAACCTTTCAGAGTGTAGTCCCTGCTGGCAAAGTACAATAATCAACAAAAATATCTCACTGGAACAAAATGAACAATTTCTTTCTAATTTTCCATATTTGGCAATATATTTGTCTTTAAAAAAAACTGGAAATTTTATGAAACCCACACAATTTTTTTTCGAGAACGCAACTGGTAAACAACTTAGCATTTGAGATGTATGTGGAGAAGGATATGAAATTGATGGGAGAGGAGTGCCTGGGTGGCTGAGTGGTTAAGCAGTTGCCTTCAGTTCAGGTCATGATCCCAGGGTCCTGGGATCGAGTCCTGCATAGGGCTCCTGGCTCTGTGGGAAACCTGCTTCTCCTTCTCCTGCTTCCCCTGCTTGTGTTCCCTCTCTGGTTGTCTGTCTTAAAAAAAAAAAAAAAAAAAAAAAAAAAAATTAAATAAAATCTAAAAATAAAATAAAGTTTGTGGGGGAAAAAATGGAATTAAGGTCAATGTTGGAGTGTTCAATGTTAGAAAGCAAGCAGTGCTAATGTTTAATATAAAATGCATCTGCTAAGATTATCTTTCAAGCTGCATATCTCTTAAATCTATTACATTAAAAAAGTATACACATGGATAGATATTTCATGAGACCTGTAAATTATCTCACAGTGTGTTATTGATCAGCTTATAAAGGCAAGTGAATAATTACTTACAGAGTATAACCTGAAGAACAGGAATGTGAAAAGATCAAGAAAATATGATAGATGAGAAGGAAGGGAAGCAGTTCCTAAACCACTAAAAACTAAAACAACAAATTTAAAAAAAAACAGTATTAGGTTACTTGGAAAAATAGAAGGCTTACTTTGAATATTGCATGAGGATTTTAGATTTTTAAGGCTTTTGCCCCTGAAAGATTATTGTAGTATTTTGGATTCTAAAGATTGATTTCTGACCATTTGGCTAACAGGGTAACTTAACAAATATTTTGATATGGCTTCCTTGTTCGTCTTTTTTTTGTTTCCTTATTTTTAATCATCAAGGATAGTCACTGAGAACTAAAAAAGTTCTACTACTACAAAAAAAAAGTAAGATTTTTTTTCTAGTTTAGAGATTGGACTTACATACATATTATAGATACAAGAATGATGCATTTTTCCTCACAAAATATTTAAAATATCTGCCAAAGAAATTACCGTCCCCCAAGACCCCATACGGATATATCAACCAATTTTATGTAATGGCCACTACTTTATAAAAGATTGTCCGGAGGAGTGAGAAGGCAATTGCTGACTATTTTTCTTTTATCTTTCTTCTTTTAAATTTCTACTCTGTGGCCATCCCCTCTGCACAATATTTTAGGTGAAAATTGTACTCATCATTATTCGTGTTGTTTTTGTTACCAATGAGTAGAAATGTTAACTGTAGTAAATTTAGATGTGCATGACTCATTTAAAAATAATTATAGAAAGCAATCAAGTAAGCTTGCTATTAAACTATATTTTTTAAAAAATATTTTACTAGTTAGACTTATCTTATCAGGAATAGGTATACAGATTTAGATATTTCCATTTAAAATTCTAAACATATTTAATGAAAGAATAGGATTTTGCCAAGTTAATATTTGCTAGAGGAAACTAATTAATAGATTTCAGGAAACTTGTCTAGGTCTTCCCAAGATGATGTGAGGTGAATAACCAACCAGTGATAAAGGTGATCATTTAATAGTTTCTAGACTGACATGACTCTTACGAAGGTTAAATTTTCTTCCACTGTTTTTTTTTTCCTCGTTAAATTTCTTTATGCCATTTTCTACAACATGTTCTCTGACATGCATTGAGTCATTGGTGCACGCAGGCAAACAGCCCATAAATTCACCCCATAAATATAAATATGTGCTCACATTCACACGCCTGTGGAGACTCACAGAGGTTTCGGCTCTGGGGTGAGGAGATTTCAAGCTCATCCGTTTAGAGGGACACTTTCATTCTCTGCTGTCAGAATGCAGTGCAGTAAAGATCCTCCGAGGGGAGCTCAACCACAGCCTACAGCATCGTGTCTTAGGGCCCTACCACCTTGGTGCAAGGTCATTCAGACTCCCTCCCTCTTTCTCTTTCTCCTTTATCCAACTGGGAATTCAACAATACAATCTTGACTGGAGTCTTCAGACTATACCATTAGCTTATTGAGCAACGGCACCTGCTTTTAAATTTTAATGATGCATTTTTAATATGACAAATGTAGTATACTTGAATGGTTTTATATGCAGGTCAGATAAACTATTTTTTTTTTTTTTACTCTTCAAATATTACTTTCTGAAGAATACCCTTATAATCATATAGCTTATATAGATACAGTTGTGCCTGTGGCTTCAAAGCGACTGCTGTTCTGTCCCACTGAACAGAAAGGAGATGTGGAGAGCAAGTGTCTTCAGGTTTCTATAAACTGAGGATTTTAAACTTATAATTAATAAGCACAAAAAATGGCTTACCCATACTCTTGCTGATCGTGTTTAAGGAAACTTTAGCTTTTTGAAACAATATAGAGATGACAGGTAGAAGTTACCTTGGAAATTGTTCAGGACTCCATTTTCCAGGGTGCGGGGAAACAATTCAAGGTTTGATATGGTAATTACCTGATTAAAACAGGAAATCATCTGGAAATCAGATTTATTTAAAAGTTGGGATCTCCTTGCACATTCTACATACCTTTAATCTTACAGCTCCACAGGGAACCAACAATGACCCAAAAGGAGTCATAGGAGGAAATAGTTCTATTTTTCTTTTTTTGAAAGACTAATCTGTAAAGTGAAATGGAATATTGAGGTGGAAGATTGAGACAATTCCCCAGGTGATTAAAAAATTTCCTTTAAATTACTCCAGTTATCTGGATATTTCACAAGAAAAAGATACTTGATTTGAATTATTGGGATATTAAACTAATTTCTCTAGTTTCAGTTTATGTTCTTCAAAACATTCTTTGGAACACATAGTTATTTTTTCAAGTACCATTTCTTTGTAAATATAAAAATTGCTACTACTTTTAAAGAAATATTTATATTTTCTGAATAAGTGACATTCTTCCTTCCTTTTAAAATGTTTTTCTATTCTTTCTGATGTGATTGCTACTAAACATACATTTATTTTTGTGTGGCTTTTTCTGAATGTTACATATACCTTAAGACTTCATAAGAGGCTATGTGGCTAAAATCTGAAATAACCATTTTAAAATAGTCTTCATTAAAAGGTAAGTGTAGAAGGTATCAGAAAGCATCAGTGTTTTCTGAAAAGAGGCATTAGCAAAATTGCTTTAATAAATCCAATGCAATATTGCAAAAGTTATCTTTAAGAAAGTCCAATATTTTCCCGACTTTCTCAAAAAGCATAACAGAAACTCCTGATGAACTTGTATAGTTGGATCTTGGAAACACACACAATATGCCTATGCATTTATATTAGAGTCACTCTCATACAAACAAGGTTTTGGATAATACAGGCAATTACAAAAGGAAAAAACCCAACACATTCAATATATATGCAGAAATAGGCTGAGAACATAAAACTCATAGGAAAAGGATCTTGTATATTTGGGTAACACCCGAAGAGTGTGCATTGTTTTCACGACCAAAGAACAATCATCTGTTTTACCAACCACAATTTTATATACAGCTACTCCCATCTATATCTTTCCCTCAGTCACAGGATTTGGCGATGGTTCAGAATGAACTAAACCCTGAAGTTAATTTAATAAATTGCATAATCCACAACAGTGGAAGGAGTCAGGAAATTAGACAAGAATAACAGAGAGGGTAATGCATCTCACGTATCAAGCAACAATATTTATCATCATGCTTTGTGAGATATTAACTAAAAATAATTTGTTACTATTTTAATACATTTTAAAGCTTGTTTTATACATTTAAGCAAATTCGTTTAAACCACCTGACTTAAAAAACAAATGCATTTCAGCAAACGGCTGGATGAGCAAGCGGGAGCACAGTGAGCATCTTCCTGGTCTCGTAAGACATGGTTTCCAGCGGCCACGGAGGACCAAACCGGAAATGCAGACCTCCTTTCTCTCATTTGGGTAGAAGTCTACGATGCTGAGGTTTGTTTCCGTTCCAAAATTCCTTGAAAGTGAGGATCTTTGTATTTCTAGTACTGTTCGTCTCAGTCAACCCCAGAGTCGATCACTTGTGATTTTGTCGTCCTCACTAGACCGTGAACCCCTCCCGAGCAAGAATTGTAACATTTGATGTCAGCATCCCCGGAGCTGAGCACACTGCCTGGCACAGAGTCATGACCTAATAAAAGGCAGTGAACGTATTTATATACACAACAATGACTCTTCTGATAAATGCCAGTAATTCAGGGACTATCACACTGCAGGTCCTCATGGAGACAAATTAGCCGAACACGTTGTGCCTCGCTTTCACTATATCGGAAGGGGTAAAATATGTCTCTTATCAGAGAAAAACAATAAAATTGCACACTCCTAATTCATGTACACAGAGTTATTTAAAGGAATGGACTGCAGGAAGCATCACAGAGATCATGACTGGTAAACATAGAGAGTCCACAGAGGAGATAATTTTCTGGGGGGGAAGGAAAGATGAAATCTAGGGTCCATGTGCATCCTGGCCTCTTTGCTGAGATTACAAAAGTGTGCACATTTGCTCCAGTGTGCTTTTGGACATTAATTTACTAGAAACTGAATTGAGTCCAAAATCTATTTCTATCCTGGCAGAATATCATGCCAGCGCTTTTTTTTTTCTTTATGTACCTTTGGCATATGTTCAATTATAATTAATTCTTAAAAATAATATTTCTGTTCAGTTCTGGGTTTGAAGGCATTCAACCTCACTAACATTTATTTGGACAAATAAGGAACTAATCCATGCCTAAAAAGCATTGGAAGTAGGACTGGGTTTGGGGTAAGCCGTAAGAGGAGGTAGCAATTTTCAAGTACAATGTATGAATTTGAGAGCCTTCCAACTGTACTTGTAAGGAGGTGTGATTTAATGTAAATATGACAGTATTCATAAGCAATCCACATATTTACCACTACCCGAAAGGTTTTTTGCTTCTTTTCCTACCTTCATTCCCCACCATTAGAATATAAGCTTTGTTTTCTTTTCTGCTATATCCTCAGTGCCTGGTATATAGTGGTTTCTCTAATGAGTATTTACTGAATTAACACAGTTCCAAGAACCCTTAGAACCTACTGTTTGCAATATTGTGCTAGTGATTAAAGATGCTCCCTGATATCAGGAAGCGATGCCTAGATCACCTGTAGTAATCAGAAAAATATTAAGGACCATCTATAATTAAATGCAGAAAAATTGAGGCAAAAAGTGATGATTTTTCTTAATAAGGGGCCTCAGATACCCAAGAGATTCACATGATTTAGCTGACAGAGGACTTCATGAAGGCACTAGCACTTGAGCCTAGCCTTGGATAATGTGTTATATATATGTTATATGTATTACAATTTGGGGCAACCATTATACATATTAAAACTTAAATATGTGGTATGTAACACGTATTACAATATGGAGGAGAAGTGAGACTAGATGCTCTATTGGGGCAGTGAGGAATTTTCTTTGATTAGAGCAGAGTGTAAATGGAGAGTAATTTGAAGACTTAGCATGGGTCCAATTATGAAGCTCCTTAAAAAAAAAGGGACATTTTTTCCTGATTTAGTAGACAAATGAGTGACATAATGTAGGTGGTATTTTAGGAAAATTAGTCTAGCAGTGATAATAAGATCACTTGGAATGTTGGTGGAATTTGAAACTGGGGTGACCATTTAAGAGATGACTGCTGTAATTCAGACATTAGATCTGAAGGGCATAATGGCACAGTCAGAATGGAATAAGGCAGAATCCAAAAGACATCATAAAGGAAGAATCAGACATTTTTAAGTAAATGGAGTAGGTGATGAAAGGGAAGGATATACCAAGGTGATTGGAAGGTTTTGGTTCAGAGTGACAAGGAGAATATTTTGTCTCTGTAGAGAGGTGGGGAAGGAAAATTTTCCTTTTTTTTCCAATTCTGAAAATTTTCTGATTTTGAGGAAGATGAGAGAGTTGATTTGAGGAAACACAGCTGGGGCCACTTGGGGGAATCTGATTGCCATCTTGCAGATCATTAATTCATTTAACATTTTATTTATCATTTACCATGTGCCAGATAACATGCTAGGTAGTAGAGATTCAATTACAAGTAAAGAAATCATGTTCCCTGACTCCAGGAAAGGAGGTGATGTCCAGCTTAGATCTTCAGAGTGAGTGAGAATAAACAAGGCTAAAGGGAGAGAGAGGAAGAGTGACTGAAATAAGGTGTATGTTCTTTATAAAGCTTGAGGAAGACTAGAACATTCAAATTGATGGCTCAGTATGACTGTGAAGAGGCAAGTTCTATTCAATATAGCATTACTCTAGTTTTAGTACTTCCCTTTGGCCTATATGGGCCATACTAGCGCATAAAAAGTGGATCCATTTTCTTAGAGGGAAATAAGTACATTAATTAAATATAATGAGTTTATGTAAAGGTGACCATATACAAATTTACATAAGTAATTTACATTCATTACATAAGTAATGAATAAGTAATTTTAACTTTCTTGGTCAAGTAAATTATCTATCTTTTTCATATATCACACCATACAGCCTTCGGGTTATGTATAGGTCCTATTTCACCCATTATACTTGGAAAAAATATGCTTGAATCTTCTGTATCCTAATAGAGGTCTATATCTTAACAAAACACTACCTAATATGCTAATAATGGAGAAGACAAGAAACCAACTTGCAACTAAGGTCTAGGAAACCTCTAGGAAGTAAAAAACTGAGACCTCAAATTCCTGATCTCTGGGGTTCAAAGATAGGGAAACATAGTAGGGTGAACTGGGGTGGCTGAGATTCAAGTTGTGGGGAGAAGATATTAATGACCTTTAAAGAGAACTTGAATGCAATGACCTGAGCATAATCCGAGGATATATGTGTTGAGAGGGAGTGCAGACCTGGCACCATGTGTGGCTAAAGCCAAGGACCCAATAACTTCTGGCATTATATTTTTCTCATAGGATGACCACTAAAAATATGAATGTAAACACAGTATAGCTTGAGGCTCAGAGCAGTAATGGAAAGTATGTTAGACTACATGATCAATTCCCAACGATGATGTGAGAAACAGCAGTAATAGTGAACTGAACAGATTCTCTCGTGTTTTTGTTTTGTAGATGGTTTAAAAAAAGTAGATTGGCCCACTTTGGGCCAGTTCTTTTTTGTTTTGTTTTGTTTTTGTTTTTTAATATTTTTATTATTTTATTTTTTATAAACATATAATGTATTTTTATCCCCAGGGGTACATGTCTGTAAATCGCCAGGTTTACACACTTTAGGCCAGTTCTTGATCAGGATGATTGGACAATCAGAAGTCAAGGAGGCCTCAAAGAAGAGAACAAACTTCCTGCTTAAAAAAATGATGTGTGCATTTTCAAAAGATTAACAGGAAGAGAGGAATTGTGGCTACTCCTACTTCATAGGCTTGTTGTGAGAACTAAACAGATTCATAGATAGCACTTAGAACCATGATGCATTATATATATACATATACAAAATCATCAGACGTTTTCTTTATATTATGAAATAAAAACAAGGTCAAGTTGGTTTTAATTTTCTAAGTTGAGACATCTGTGTGATAATACCAAAGGAACCATGGTGATTAAGTCCATTAGATGTAATCTTTCTATGCCCTGGGCATTCCAACATGAGTGATACTACTGCTCATCTCTGTCACTTGACATCTGAGGTTGACCCCAATTTTTGTGTATTTTTTTCTTAAGACATATGAACATATTCAACTGGGTATCATCTAGGCTTATATACGTGGAAGCAATTCTGTCTCTTTGAAAATTAATCCCAGAGTTACAAAGCATGCCTCCAAAGGGTGTCCCGACATATCCTATTATGACCACTTCTTCATTGACATTGAAGACAAAGCTGGCAGACAAGTGAACTCAGAAAGGGCAGTGAAAACATATCTTCCCTGGAGTAGGTTTTAAGTGATGAACTTGTTAGATGGGCTTGAGGGAATGCCTTGCCATACAATATGCCTTACAGACATCCTCCCAATGGCATCACTTTAGGGATGAAATACCTCTGAGTTCCTGCATCATGCCTCATCTGATATGAGTTGAACCATTATTTCCTGAGGTCTAAAGAATTTGTAGGAGAGTGCTCAGTGTTACCATCGATAATAATAATCTTTAAGAAAATAAGAAGTTAGACGATCATAGATGGGAAATTGTCCTAATTTTATTTTATTTTATTTTTTAAAGATTTTATTTATTTATTTGACAGAGATAGAGAGAATACAAGCAGGGGGAGTAAGAGCAGGGAGCCTGGAAATTGTCCTAATTTTAGAAAAAAGAGAGAAGTCTATACTTTTAAATCTATAATTGATAATCTTACTGTTTGTTTCTACTGGTATTCTAGAATAGTTGGTGACCAAAGAAAGGTGGATTCAAAACTATGCTATTTTCTTCCAGATGGTGTTGCTAGATTGGGAGGTGAAATAAGCGTTGCAGAGTATATTTGAGAATTTGTCATGAAAGCATTGTGGGTAATATGGGAAGATGGTGACTGGACTATATGGGGGGGGAGGGGTTGCCTAAGTGGCTGATCATTCAAATTCAAACACATTTACACCCACGAGGAGTCCTATGTCTACTGCTACAGAACTGACTATGGCTTATTTACCCTGTCCTTCTCCAAAGACAGCTAGTCTGTCTTCTTAAATCTGTAGATAGAATTGAGCGGAAAGGCCTAGCAAGCTAGAAACTGGAATATAAGTATGAGAATCGAACACATTTTAACAGACTGCGTATATAAGTCAAACCAAAAAGACTGAGGCAAGTTCTCTTTATTTTGGGTCATACTCTGTCAGTCAACATTTAACAGGGTGCATTGGAAAATTGTCCTTGAACACTGTCTGTGGGCCAAAAGAGAAAAGTACATGGAAGAAAAACTTTCCATGTCCCGATAACCATTTCCCGTGCACAAAAGACCTTAGGGAAGGAGGAGCTGCAAAATAGCAGCTACTGTATTACCAGAATTTACCTGAGACATTGGTACTTTGAGAGTTTGTGTAACTGGCTGTATATGTTGCTTGTCCTTCCACCAGGTGGATTCAGTTACATGTATATAGCAAGAAGAGAAGTATTTATTTATTTACTTATTTTTAACTTTTAAGTAGGCTCCACACCCAACATGAGGCTTGAACTCACAACCCTGAGATTAAGAGTCATGTAGTCTACTGACTGAGCCAGCCAGATGTCACAGAAGATGAGTATTTCTGATGAAGGGCATACTTTGCTTTGTATATACAATGCAAGCAAAAACATGACACAATGTGTTTCTGTTTATGTTTTTGGTCTCAACATTGCATATTACTAAGAAACATTTTAAATGATGATAAAATATTTCAGTTCCTAGTCTGTCTTCTTGACCAGGATTTCAGGTTTAATAACACCCTCTCCTCTAAGACTTCTGAGGCAGGAGCATTTGCTTAGCTGCTTAATACTTGCTTACCTGTCACTGGGAAAAGGGTCCAACTCATGCTGATAGGATACATTCCCAGTATTCTGTAGTCTTGGTTTTGTGCTTCCTTCCCTAGACAGCAGTCTCCACCTGCCATCAGCATTTTACTTTTCCCTCTCTCTGGTTTCAGTTGCACCCCCCTTCCTGCCCAGGTCAACAGAAGTCCAGAAGCAGATATGGACAGAAGGTTGAAAGTAGTCTAATGCTAGGTCACAATGCCTAGGTCATTCTCCTCACTTCATCTCATCACACAGGCATTTGATCATCTTACATCAAAATAAGAAGAGTAAGTACAGTATAATGAGAGACCACATTCACATTAACTTTTATTATGGGATGTATATTGTTATAATTATTCTATTTTTTATTAGTTATTGTTGATTTCATCCTACGCCTGATTTATAACTTCAAGTCTATCATAGGTATGCATGTTCTTACAGGTAAAAACATAGCATATGCAAGGTTTGGTACCATTCCTGGTTTCAGGCATCCACTGGGGATCTTGGAACAATATCCCCACAGATACAGAGGACTTCTATACTATTAGCACAGTGAGGACAATAAT
This sequence comes from Mellivora capensis, assembly GCA_004024625.1. Classification (NCBI taxonomy): domain Eukaryota; kingdom Metazoa; phylum Chordata; class Mammalia; order Carnivora; family Mustelidae; genus Mellivora; species Mellivora capensis. The sequence continues at coordinate 91,266 of PISX010005582.1, read as the reverse complement.
TCCTTGTGCCTTTTCACAAATTCTAGTATGTTATTGATTATGTAATAAATTTTTAGTTCTCATTGTTGCCCTGTTGGCAAGAACTGTGTGTGTCCTCCCCAACCCTTTCCCTCTTGTAGTGTTTCCCAGTTGAGAAAAGTAGATTGCTTTTATTTAGGGAAAAGTTACAAATTCTAAGTGTTTCATCCTCCCAGGGAAGCCAAACTATTATCTTCTAGTTAAATGAGCAGACTACGGATCAATACTGTGTCTTCTGAAATATCCGTAGGACATTATCTATCAGCATTAACATCATTGGCTGGAAGTTGCCATTTCTCTATAAATACTATCAATGAAATAGTTCCTCCTTGGCAGTTTTTCTTTTTTAAACAAAATATATTAGAAACTATACTTGAGAGAAATAACAGAGATTTATCCCTCCTCTTATTTTATGGAAGAAAGCATGATTACATTGATTTCTCCCTTCAGTTTTTTGCCTAGAATAGAGAAAGCTAAAATACTCACTTTGGTATCATTTACCAGAGTTAATTACAATACGCTCACTAATATAAAATGTTTTAGTTTTCAACTTTGTTAATAATTCATTATAATTACTCTTCAGTATTTCAGTCTTCAAAGTCCTTTGCTTTTGAGGGTGGGAATGAGTGGGAGGTACAGTGTAAGTATATTTGGGGTATTGGAAGCTGAAATGACCTTCTGTATTACTCACTTTTGAACCATATTGCACTTTTTGCAACAACAAATTGCCATGGAAATTTATGATGGTTATATGTACCAAATGTACCCACATTCAGTACATTCAGTGGTCTCTATCATTCTTTTAGGTAAGGAGAAATGTGTGAGTTAAATTACAGGACATGTAAAATGGTCTGAAACATTATTATAAGAAGATGCAATTTTAGGTAATATATGTAGAATTTGATACTCTATGCAGGACAGTAAGATTTTGTGGTATAGGATGAGGGATAATAAAAGATGCTCCATTTATAGATACTGGGGGAAAATGTGTGGAAATAAACAGTTTGGAAGCACACATTTACACTTATGGTAGGTAGTCTTATTTTGGACTGTATCCTAAGTGAACTTCTTTTTTCAACTTGTAATATAAATCTCATTACATGGTACAGATTTAGTACTTAAAAATCTTGAATTTGTACTTTAACTTGATGGGCAATGAGTCAGAGATTTCAACCTTTATAAATTGAATGTATTAATATGCACGTAGAGCTAAATCCCACCTAGATGTCTGGCACGGAGAGAGGTATTACTGGAATTTGAAGATGGGGAGTATTAAAGACATCCAGTATCTAGAGTTGAAGAGTTTGACTCAGAAAACACAAGTTCTGGACCTTGGAACTGGTCTTGGGTGAATATTATATTTGAACAGATATTTTGACTCTCAACTTGCCCCCCCCTCTTTCTCTCTCTCTCTCTCTCTCTCTCTCTCTATATATATATATATATATAAAGGGAGTGCTAATTTTGTGTTCTTGACAGAAATGGAAATGTGAGAATGAATTAATTATTTCATAAGCCACTTGAAGATTCAAAAACAATCACTGAGCAAGTGCCCAGAATCTGTAAAAAGTGCAGCCTTCAATCACTTTTCTCTCTTCCAAATATCAGATCTAAGGGCTATGGAGAGCTTTGTTTCCCCAACTGTTCTCATCATGGACAAAATTTTGAAAAAACATCCTAGTGCTCAATTTATGTTTTTCACACCTAATGAGGTGAGAAATTCTAGGCAGGCCCAAGAAACATTTTCGGTGTACTGGAATTTGATCTCTGTGAAATTTAGCAGTTTCATTGTGACAGTTTTAGCTTGATTTTACATAGTTTTCTCTTGCATTGTTTTAAGCTTATGCTAGTTTTTCTTTGCTGATAACACAGATGGCACCAAAAACAAACCAGTGAAATCCTGTTTTTTTTTTTCAAAGTGCAGAAAAAATTAAATGAAAAGTTACATAAAAACCTCTCCAGTTAGAGAAAAACCATTTCTAAATATAATGTTAGAATAACAGTTTCACAAAGTTCATTAGGACCTTAGTTTAGAAAAAATAAAGACACACAAAATATCCATTGCCATTACATTAAAATGTCATACTGGATATCAGTATGTCACTCCAAAGTTTTTGGAACATTCCTCAAGACTCTGGAAAAAAATATTTACCCAATATATTTGTGTGGCAATGTTTTGATTTTTTTTTTGCATACGTCTCAGTTAATTCTTCAAAGATATATTAATTCTTTCAGGTCTCTAGGCATGTACAGCTGTAATATTACCACCTTTGTGCAATTAAGTAAGAACCTCCATAGGTTTGTAATTTATGCTAAGGAAGCAACTTAACTCACTAAGAAAGTAAGATTAAATACACTGTTTGATGAATTAACCTGTCATTCTGTCAAGTCTAAATAACCCAGTAGTGGGGGTAGGGGGTAAATATTCTTTTAACTGAGAGAAGAAGATTGGATCGTACCCTAACGGTTACCCACTTTTCTTCACAATTTTATGTTCCCATTCCTACAATGTCTTCTATTATTGTAAGAGTTTCCTAGCCAGGTCCTTTGATTAAAAGTCTTACCTTCCAAATCGAACATGCATGTTGATATCCCATGTCTTTCCAATGTATGTTTTAGCCATTTCTCTTCTCAAGAGTAATTGGTGGCTCCTAATTGTCTGAGATCCTCCACAAGATGGGTTTAGTTTATCCCACTCTTCTCTCAAAATCCAACTGATCCACTGACCTTCCTGAAAATAGCATGGGTGGGTGTGAACCAGACTGAGTTTGAGTACCAAAGTCAACACTCACTCACTTTGGCAGGTTTTCTAAACCCTCTGCATCATCTGTTGAATGGGGATGACAAGAATAGTACCCACCTTCCAGAGCTTTTGTGAAAATGAAATGAGTTATAAAATGTGAATGTGTAGAGTGGTACCGATTGTAGGGTAAATGCTCAATGTCAAAGATGACATTTACTACAGCTGTCCCTATGGCTTTCTTCTTATTGTTACTACCTGACTACCTGATGCATCTCCCAGATTCTGCATTATCAAATTACCATTCTTCTTCAAGGCTAATGTCGGATGCTTTGACTATTATGAAATCTGTATGAGTATTTAAAAACCAATGTTATCCTCTACATTACTAAAGCATGGCTTATTCCTATCATGACCCACTTCTCTTAGCCTGTCTTGTAGTTTAGTTGTGTGCACAGCTGTCTTTATTCTGCTCATAGAAAATTGAAACGTTAGGAGCAGAGTGAAATTCTATCCATTGTTGTACCTTTCAATGTGTCAAAGAAGCAATAATTCATAGTAAGTATTGAAAAATATCTCCTTGAAAATTTCATATATCTTTCAAAATGGGAATCTCATGCTCATCTGTGAACAAGACTCCCATTGGTAGCTTGAAGTCTTAACATTTGTTTAAAAGTTCTTAGATAGATTGTGTTTGTTCGCATAGGTTCGTTCCTGTGTTTAATGAAACAAAACTAGGATAATCCATTCGAGAGATCCTATCTTGGTAAAATTATATTTTTCTACATGGTAGAGTATACATTTTCACTGATACATTACTATATAATAGTATTAGGTATTTGCAATTTTTACACAGAGTCTCTGAGAGCAAAGCGTAATATATTTATACTATTTTCCTCCCCACAATCATATCTATATATGTGGGAAAAGTTATTCAAAATTCACACTGTGATATTTGCCCACTGAGATCTCTTATATTTCTGAAGGTTGCATTCCCTCTCTCTTCAGTTTTTTTCAGTCATTTTTCCAAGCACCATATAATGCTTAAATTGTAAGTTTCAAGAGAATATGGAGAAGTATAGTTACAAAATCCAGATATTCTTCATCTGAATTTCAGCCAAGAAGCAACTTATCATGCCACTGAAACAAGTTATGTCACCATGGAATTTGATTTATTGCATGCTTCAGTTCTTAATGGAACAGAATAAGGCAATCTACCATGATTGTTGCTTCAAGCATAAGGTTAGAGGAGAAGTAATGCAAACACCCTCACAAACCGGGATGATGGAAACTATCCGCTTCTCTCTGGGCTTCTTGCTGACACCTACCCTTGGATCCTCGGGTCACTCTCAGTCAGATCTTCTCAATCATCAGCCTTCTTATGTGACATCGGAACAAGCTGAAAAATTATTTTTTTTAAATTGGAAAAATAAGTGGTTATACTGCATCCTCTGTGGGAAATTTGGAAGCATACTTTGTAAATATGAGAAATTCATGAGGTTCAAGTGATTTATGTCCTCCTTCAAGAAAACAGGGATTGGGGTAACAGAGAACCTTCTTATAACTCATTCAACTCATTGCAAGGTCAGTAGCCAATAAAGACATCACCATCCATGATGAATTGTGGATGAGTTCCACCCCCAACTTACCTTTTATCCCAGAGTCCTAGATAAATGCCACAATGGGGCCTTTCATGTTCCTGCTTTGTCCTCTTTAGGTACCTAGCAAGACATAGCAAGGGAAAATTAAAGAGAAGGCAATGTTAAGCTGATACAGTTTTATCTCAGAAGTAAAATGCCACTGATACTGAAGAGATGCTTTTGCAGGGTAAGAAATGAAGAATAGAACTATTTGACTAACATAAAGCTTATCTTAATATATTTGTTATCATGATTCACAGATTTTAGCAGATACCTTTGTGTCTTCGAAAGGACCTAGTTCTTTGTTTTTCGAATAAATATGAAATAAATTTGGATTTTTGAGGGTGCAATGGCGACTAGGACTTCCCTGATGATATTTATTGAAATTCTAGAGGCAGTCGCTTATTGATAACAGCTTCTAAGTTCACACTCATAAATGATCATGCTTATTTGTTTCTATTTTATAAGTGCATTGATTATCTCCAATGCACATTACAAGTCTCTTATTATTTAATGATTGTTAAAAACCTACGACATATTTTATATAGTATTCTAATTTCTCTCTTTTTCTTTCTGTGTGTGTGTGCATGTATTTACTAAAATAGGTCTTCTATGCTCACAACATGCTATGTACTCTATATACCAGCCTTATTTGAAGTTTAAAAAATAGAGATTAGTAACATTGCCAAATGTTTACAGGAGATTTTTCGGTTCTCAAAATAATTTCATATAGATACAAGATTGATATTTCTTTTGATAATAAAGTCACCCTGTAAGATATATATATATATATATATTATCATTTTAACTCCATTTTGCAGATGAGGATAACAGTATAAAAAAATTCAATAATTAGCCTTTAATAAGTAGCAAACCAAACCGTATTAGAAGCAAAGATAACTAGAATTTATATTTTTTCCTTTATGACTCTCTTCTCCAAATTTGTTAAATCTTTCACAAGCTGTTACTGTGTTTGAAACCCTGTAATGTGCAGCACTGAAGGAAGCATACCAAAAAGGCAGGTTTTGCCATTAGCCTTTGGAAAAGCTGCATGTAGAAGGAAGGGAAAAGACTACTATGCTGCTTTAAAACACAACTGCACCTCTAGGTGAGTATGAGTTGTTCTCTGTGTAGATGGCTTTGACCGGAAAGTACGGTTTCTAGGGTCAGCTTCAGGAGACTCCAGAACAACAATGTATCTGAGCTTCTCCACATAAAAAAATAAGATGAATTTAGGGGTGAAAGAACAAAGTAGATGATAAAGTGGAGAAGAAAAAGGCATTCTGATAAAGACTTAGGATGACTACACAAAGCACCGTGGTAAAATTTCTTGGTGCCCGAGGATATTTAGGATTTTGAGGGAAGGCATTTGCTGTGTGATTCTGGAATTTAATCCTTAATTACCCCAAACCTTCAGTAAAATTTTCCATATGCCTGTGCTCTACACATATATACTGCCCCCTTCAGCTAGAAATCAGGAAAAGCGACTGCGTTCCCGGCTGGGTAGTCTGTATAAACTGGAGGAGGTGAGAGCTCAGTGCCCCGCGGAACTCTGGATAAAAGTAACCATGCAATGTCAACAGTGGGGAATTTTCAGATATTTGGGGAGAATCTGAAGCAATTTGAAGCTTGTCAGAGGAAAAGGTAGTCTTTCAGGAGAAGAAGCACAGTTAGTGTGAAATCGTTCAACTTGATCGCTCTGTATCCTTTTATCCCTCTTATTGTCTGTGCTTTGATTTTCTTCTCCAAAGTTTCTTTTATATTCTCATAGCTCCTTCTATTGGTTAACTATGTAATTATGTCACCAACTATACAATAAAAACTCCTGCAGAATTCATGGAAACTAAAAAGCCTAATGAATACAAAAATTGTTTAATTAACAATGGAAAGGTGGAAAGGAAGGCCTATTTCCCCAGGATCAGGCACTGTGTATGGATTGGTGGCTCTTTACTCTTGGAAGACCAAGTCTAACTTACCTCAAACTCAGTTCTAGGACCTGTGAATGTCCAAAGCTCTCCTTCCCTGTGATTCCTGAGACTCCTCAAAGGCTCACTTACATGCCCGCAGTCCTTTCGGCCTACATGCTTCCTTATCCTTGGAAACCCAATCTTTTTACCAGCATGCATACACAGACACCACACATATGAGTCTGTTCAACATTTTGTGAATATGGTTGACTTCCTGAACCTGGGCAGTTTGTGAGGCCCATCACGGTGCATGACCTTCTATCTCATTACCTACAGCCTCTCTTCCTATGACCTCCGTCACTTTTCTTCCCTTTGGGTCTCAAAAAACATTTCTCTCCATATCTAGTATGTAGCAACTTACTGACACTATTTTTATAACTTGAACAAACACTGAAAATATTGCTCTCCATCTCCATCTCCTAGTTGACACAAGTATTTCTTCCATATAGCTATGAGCGCTCCTTAAAAGGGATTCAGAGAGCATTTTCTCCAAATTTTCAAGTGGATAAATATTTTGTATCACATCTACACTACAGATACCTGCAGACCCTACTTATCTAAAATTACAATTATCAGCACTCTTCTGATGATTTAATAAATATTCAGAACAGGCAGCTTAGAGGGTTAGAATTTAGTTGTCTGGCTTTTATAAATAATACTCTTACTTGTTGGAACCCTAGATAATGTTTAAGTACATTCACTGACTCAAGGTTTATCTAATTGGTTGATAGGGAAGATAATTTAATTAAATGCTTAGTTGATTTTCAAAAATGGTAAATGAAATACATCTGTGCTTTCAGGGGTTATCTATCTATGAGAAATCCTATTTTAGAATTCCTTAAATCCACACACAGTCAAGGAATGATAACACCATCTTCTCTTTTCTTTTTTTCTATTTCATCTGCTAGTTCACTGTGGTACCAAATTGTTCTTCAAAAAATCTTAAGCCTATTTCAAAATTCTCACTAATTTCAAGTGATAACTAAAATCATTGGTTATAGATCTAGTGTCGAATAAGTCTTTATCTCTTCCTGTGGGCGGCTATCTTCTTGACTGATATAAGTGAAAAAAGACCTGCATCTCTTTTTTCTAGTTGAAAATGGACAATTTAGCCACCGCTGTCTGCCAATGTACGTCTGTATGAGATGTAATTATATGTGAAATAATAACCTTGCTGCCAAATAGTTTTCAGTGCTTTGCTTTATATGAGAAACAATACATTTCTAGCTCCAAAGGCAATAAGATAATGACATTCGAGTCAATCTTGCGCTGCTTTTACTTTCTTACTACACTTTAAGTCTTTTGCTCATCCCTCTCTAGTTCTCAATATGTTACGATGACAATCTCTTATTATAATTTAGATAACATAGCTTTTGGTTAATTTTTGGCCTAATTTTTTTTCTCTGAAAATGTATGTATTAAAAAGTCTATTCTCAATTTGTGATAACAGGTTTTAGAAAACTTTCTCTCATATAAATCATCAGCTATTGTGTACTGTTAGGAGTTTATAATATACTATTTTCACTAATCTATTTTAGTGAATTAAAAGCTTGTTCAAATGAAAAAATGAGTCAGGCAAAAGAAAAGTCAATAATAATAACCAATATTTATTTAGCACTAACCGTGGATCAGTCATCATAACAAAATACATGATGTCTTATACGTATTCTCTCATTTGTTCCTTTCAAAACACCTATAAAGCAAGTATTATTCTTTAACTTCCATTTTATACATGTTAAGTTGAATTTTTTTTATATGTGATTTTTTTTTCCCTTTTTGCTTCCCAAGCTTGCCCTTTGTCTCTGGTTAAATGACTTTGTGTTACACGGCTGAAAGCAAAGTTGTCAGACATGCCTAAGACCCTCTTGTCTTGTTACTCAGTTGCAAGACTCTAGGCTCACTGAGGCAGAGCAATTGCCAGAAAGGGTACACTAACATTTTAAGAATGAGTCAAGTGGGGGAGAAAGGAGACCACAAATACAAAAAGGTTATTATTTCTGGCTCAAGTTGTCTCATGAAGTTGCAGTCAAGATGTTATATCCAGGGGGCGCCTGGGTGGCTCAGTGGGTTAAGCCTCTGCCTTCGGCTCAGGTCATGATCCCAGGGTCCTGGGATCTGCCCCTGCTGAGCAGAGAGCCTGCTTCCCCTGCCCCCTCTCTCTGCCTGCCTCTCTGCTTACTTGTGATCTCTGTCTATCAAATAAATAAATAAAATCTTTAAAAAGGAAAAAAAAAGATGTTATATCCAGAGATGTGGTCATCTGATGACTCAGGGAGCGTCGGAGGAGCTGTTTCTAAGATGGTAATTTTATATGTTTAATAAACTGCTGCTGGCTGTCGGCCAGAGGCCTCATTTCCTTATGGGACCTCTCCATAGAGGGACTGTTCAAGCATTTTCATGCTATAGTGGTTGGCTATTTACAGAGAGAAAGATCCAAGGTGGAAGTGGCAGTATATTCTGTGACTTGCCTCAGAAATTGTACAATGTCATTTCTGCTCTCCTCTGTCAGTCATAAAGACCGTCTCAGATACAATGTACAAAGGGACTACACAAAGAAATGAATTCCAGATGATAAGGATCACTGGAGACTGTCTTGGGGTCTGTTTACCACACCAGTGTACTCTGAAGGCCAAAGGTCTCTTTCTGTTAACATCTCTTAGGATACCCAGGACCCTTACATTATTGTTAGGAGGAGAGAAGATACTCCCAAAGTGAATGAGATTAGATTTTCTACTCACCAAGTAACTTTGGGAGGTGTTCAAATCAGTCAACAAATGTTTGTGTCATGCATTTTCTAGGCAGTGGAGGATATTCACTGGCAGATGAGATAACAAAGTCCTTGCCCTCAAAAAGCTTCTATTCTAGCATAAAGAGAAGATCAATGAATGCATTTTTTTTTTAAAAAGTAAGATCATTTCAGATGTAAATAAATTCTGAATGGAAAATAAAATATATGAGTTTGATGTAAACTGGTGGAGGGTTCTTTAGTAGTAGCTCATGAGACTCTATTCTGAAAAGAAGTTGTTAAGCTGACATCTGAGTGGTGGAAAGAAGACAGGTACCTACAGATCTTAGTGAGGGGAATAGAAGATACATCTAGAAGAGTAAAGGCAAAGGTACTAAGAAGGGACCAAATTTAGAGGTTTAAAGGGGAAGAAAAAAAGCCATGTAGCTAGAATGCTATGCTAGAGGGTAAGTTAGGAACCAGATCAGGTAAGGTCAGGGTAAAAGATTCTGATTTTCTTTTAAAGTCATTAAGTATTTATGGGTAGTGGCAAATAAGAGAGAGACATGATCTGATTTACACTTTAGAAAGTTAACATTGGCTCCTCTATGTAAAATTGAGGAGTATAAAGTGAAAGACTTCTATAAGCCTGTTTCAGTCATTAGGGGATAAATTCTGATTACTTGAATTGGAGTAGAGGCAATGAAGGCAATTTTTACTATGGGTAAAAATAGTCAGAATCAGAATATATTTGGGGAATGGAACCAAAAGGACTTGCTGGTGAACTTGAAGTAGAGTTTTTAGGAAAGTTAGGAATCAAAGATAGTGACAAATGACTTGAACCACTGGGCAGAAGGTGGCACCATCCATGGAGATAGGAATGGCAAGGAGGAAGCTGTATAGACACCACTGGAGACCATTCCATTTATATCACTAAACTATAATATTCAGTTTAACTTATGTTAATTTAGGACACCTACTAAATATCAAAGTGGAAATGTATAGGCAGTAGGCTATTGGTCTTTGAGAAGCAGAATTGGATATCTAATTTGAGAATCTTCTGCCTAGTGATATAGAGTCATCAGCACATAGATGGTATATAAAACAATGAGATTGGATTCGGTACTAAAGAGGGAATGTAGACAAATAAATGAGTACATAATCAGGGATATTAGGGAGATGAAGGGAACTAGAACAGCAGCTGAGGAGGAGTAGGCAATAAGGCAAGAGAAAAAACCATAGAAGTAAGTTATCAAGTGGGAAAGTACTTCAAGAAGAAGGTCATGATCGGGTATGGTAAATTTTACATATACATAAGCTTTTATTTAAAAATATACATACAAATAAAATTCTTCACAATAAATGCATGTATATTAAGGCATACATATACATTTATTAAAGAGACTTACTATGAGGAATTGGCTCAGGCTATTATGTAGACTAAAATGTCCCATGGTTTACCATCTGCAAGCTGAAGACCCAGGAAAACTGTTGGTAAACTCCAGTCTAAGTCCCAAGGCCTAATTAGTAGGAGTATCAATGGTATTGTTCTAGTCTAAGGGTAGAAAAAGTTCAACATCCCAGTTCAAATAAGCAGACAGAATTTTCCATTCCTCTCTTTTTGTTCTATTCAGGCCCTAACTAGGTTGGATAATGTCCCTCTATGATGGAATGCAATATACTTTACTTAGTCCACAGTTTCAAACATGAATCTCTTCCAGAAACACCCTCACAGACATATCCAGAAATCATGTTTAACCAGATATTTGGACATCCTGGTGCCCAGTCAAGTTAACACCTAAAATTCCATCACAGGTTAGAACTGTTAGAACTGAGAATTAGTAATTGGATTTTACCACATGGAGGTCGTAAGAGCAGTTTAGGACAAGAAGAAGCACTAAAGAAGAATGGCCACTGTGGCAGAAGGAGAACCAGATGAATGCTGGTCGAGTTACAGGAAAGGCAGTGTTCAAATGATTTCAAAGAAGAGAGTATGTCAAATGTGGCTGGGATGTTGAGTAATGTATAGGTGGCACGCTGACCGTGAACTTATATAAGATATGGATTGTTGGTGTCCTTGATAAGGGTAGTTTTAATACAGTCACTGGGATGAAAGCAGAAAGAACTGAGGAGAGATAAGTGAGGAATGAAGCGAATGAATCTGGACAACATATTGGGGAGTTTAAGGACCATTCAAATTTAGTCAGGTCTCCCAAAATTCTTGGAAAGAAGACCCTAAATAATAGAAAAATTTAGTCATTCTGACTTGTAATAGATATTTCAAATGAATCTCTTTGACAGCATTTGTGAGATGTACAGATTATAACAATATTTCTTTGGTAACTTTGAAAGATGTAGAAGGGCAGTTGAATTTTTTCCTGCTTGGCCTGGATATGATATGCTCAACGTCATTCATTTCCACAGGTGTGATTTTTAAATGTTAGTATGCTTGGACAACACCTTAACTAGCCATCTGTGCATTGGTATAGCTACAAAATAGCTTGTTTTTATACATACAGATTATTTGTTTATGTTTATAATGACTTCATGAGAAGAAACATATTCTTTTTTCAAATGAAGTTTCTAAATTAATCCATATGTCGTCTTCTTAATTTCATCCAAATATTGAACTGGTAATGTAACATTGAAAGATTTTCTACTGTATCCCTCTTCCTCAAGACAAGCTGCACTTAAATGTCTTTTTCTATTTTATTAAATCTTGACATATTTCACATTGACATAATATAAAAATATATTGTATCTATTTAATGAACATCTGGGTACCATCATATAACACACACAAAAAAGGTGTAAAAAATAGCTCAAGCCTTTTGTTTATTTTTCCTTGATTTCATTTCCCACCCTTCCAAGAGGTATCCATTTTCCTCAATTTGGTGTTTATTATTTTCACTTGTATTTTTACATTTTATTCCATGTATCATATGACTGTTATTACACAAGTATTATATCATTATTCTGCATGCTTCCAAACTACATTAAAATATCATATGTTGATATGCAATATGGTTTTGTTCAACATTATGTATGTGAGCTTTTTAATTGTAAAAAAATTAGCTCTAAGTTTCTGCTGTATAATATTCCATATTAGAAATCTGCTACATGTATATCAATGTTCATTATGAGGAAAATTTTGGATTGTTTCCAATTTTTCACTTTTAGAAACAATACTGGAAAGAGTTTTCTTGTACAAGTCCCCGTGTGTGTGTGTATAAATATATATATGCATGTGTGTGTCTCACAGTATTATACCTGGGATGGAACTGAAGGGTACATTCACCTTCAAAGTATAAGATATTGCCATAGTCCCCTTCCAGCAATTTGCATTTGTTAACACTCCAACCCTCAATGTAGAAAACTTTCCTCTGTCAACTAGCCAAGAGTCCATATCCTCTCCCCTACACCTTTAAAGTCCTATTTTAAAATCTTCTATATAAGTCTTATTGATACCAATTGCAAGTAATGACTTTCATTAATTTTTCAACCATTAAAAATTTCTCTTACTATGATTCAAATTTCTTTCTTTTTGTTCTGACCTCAGGTGAAATAAAGAATAGTATGATTTACAAACTACTGCTCTTTAATATTTATTGGTATTTAAAAATCATTGATTTAAGCTGGAGTTCTACAGATATAATAATCATGAAAATATTAATGATTTTGATGATATTTATATGGCCCTTGCGGTTCTTGGAACATAGGTGAATCTCAAGATACATTGTCCTGGTGTGTGAGTGGTGAGGGTATGGAAGAATAATCTCAGGACAGTCAGGGCAATAGGGCAAGTAGGATGGAGTAGGATGTGGGAAATTCTGCAATTAAGAAATTTGTTTAAATACACTTAATCTAGAATCTTCTAAAGTATTTGACCAAATTATATTTGTTTAAAAATTGATTATCATCTTATGGGACACTAGTTTTTCATGAGATATAGTGTTTTTAGGAAAGCAAATGGCAAATATTTTCCTAAAGACAAGAATTTATACTTTGATAGCAAGAATTTTACTTAGTGTTTTTGATTTACAAGAAGAGCATCAAAGAGACTTTCTTTTTTTAAATACAAGAAATCGTTTGCCAATTTTGAATGTCTGAATGGTAATATTATTTTTAATGGATTAAAAACATAAAAGAAATGAGTGTTTTTAATTTTCTCTTGGGTAGTATAGTCTAATTGATAAAATGTTGGATGGTGTTTCTGTCCTCTTTATTTTCCATTTCTAATACAGAATCAATTAAGAGTAAGCATTTGGAAATAATTCTTAACATAATTCTGTGATCCCTTTTATAATATAGTTAATGCAATTCCTCCAAGTAAATGGATATCAATTTCAATAAGTTTCCTAAATGGAGGGTGCTGTATGAGGTCTTTCATCCTGCCCTTTTAAAATTGACAATTAAGTACATAAGAAGTAAGTGGTGATTTTATTAGAACCCTTCAAATATCTGGCCAAGTCAACTGCTTTTCTATAGTGTTAACTTCTTTTTGTTTAAGAATATGAGGACTGAATTTTATTCATTCCACTCCAGGCAATTGTTGCAATTAATTAAAATGTAGTAATATCTTAGGTATTCACACAGTTATATATATTAAATTTATATATAATACAATTGTATGCCTATATGTAATTTTCAATTTAATAGAATGGTGGATAATGCTAAATGATGAAGAAATGTAACTACATTAATTTACTAGCACAGTCTAAAGACTGAGTGAAAATAACAATATTCATTTATCAAGCAAATACTAATTGACTATCTACCTTGTAAGCTCTTGGAGCCTAAATTCCTAAATTAGATAAAGGAGAGCACAGTAAAAGAAAAAAGATGAGTAAATTGTGTAGTATGTTGAAAGGGCAAAAGGTACTGACCCCAGGCAGTCAAAAATCCACACATAACTTCTCACCCCCTCAAAAACTTCACTACTAATAGCATTGTTGACCAGAAGACTTACCAATAATCAAAACAGTCTACTAAACGTATTTTGTGTGTTATATGTATTACATAGTATATTCTTATAATACAATAAGCTAGGAGAAAAGAAAAGGTTGTTAAGAAAATTATAAGGAAGAGAAAATACATTAATAGAATTGTGCTGTATAGAAAAAAAAATCTATGTGTAAGTGGACCCATGTAATTCAAACCTCTGTTGTTCAGGTTTAACTGTGTATGTATTTATATAGGTGTCTGTATATTATATTTAAATATATTTATAATATAGATTATGAAACATCCTTTATAAGAGACCTAACTACGTCTCTTCAGGTCACATGGTAAGCTTATTTCATATTATTTATTTTATATGTAACACATATATAAAATACATAACATATAAATATATATTTATCTCCTATTTATTTCCATAGTAATAGCATGTAGTATAGTGTATATATTCCAAATCCCTTTATCTTCTTTATTCTTCTGAACCTAAATAAACCTGTTTTAATACCTCATATATTTTTATTATTGCTTAATTTCATTATCCTTATTACAAAATATAAATGCTTTGACATTATTTTAATGCAAAAACCACTTTAAATATTCCTTTCTTTACATATTTGCAGGTTGCATTGTGAAATCAGAGTGAAAAATTTAATGTTGTGATATATTTAAGCAGCACTAGAACATTATTGCTTGCCGCTGCTCTATGTGAAACAATTTAAACTTACATAAATGTGAAAACATTCTATTCAAAGTGTTTCTATTAGGTAATATATAAATTATAGTTTCTGAAAAAAATAGAATGGATAATTTTCAAGACAAATGCTATCATCTGATAGTCTTTCTCTGTGAAAATTTAATATGCTTAAACTTAAATGAAATGAAACTTAAACTTATATGAAAGACTGAAAAATATGTAGAACACAAATTTGAATAAAAGTTGAACATGCAGGATGTAAAGAAATATTGCAGTATTTTTCTTTTTTTTTTTAATTTTATTTGACAGAGAGAGATCACAAGTAGGCAGAGAGGCAGACAGAGAGGAGGAAGCAGGCTCCCCGCCGAGCAGAGAGCCCGATGCGGGACTCGATCCCAGGACCCTGAGATCATGACCCGAGGCGAAGGCAGAGGCTTAACCCACTGAGCCACCCAGGTGCCCTGCAGTATTTTTCTTTTGTGTTTTATTTTAGGTAAACATTTATTATTTATCTCTTCTTCTTCACCAGTAATAAAGTCCAAGCTTGTTTAATATTATATCTCCAAGGAAGTATAAATTCCATTCATTTATACATGTATTCATTTAACATAATATAGTATATTATTGAATATACCATGGCTTCTGCGACTTGCTGGAGACACAAAATAGTAGTCAAGAGAGACAAATGACTAAGTTTTCACCACACAGTGGAAAACACCAAAATAGAGGTATGCCACAACTGTTTTGTGAACCCAGAGTAGAGAATACCTATGAAAGCCATAGAGAGAAGGTTCAGAGGATATTAAGAGTACTCAATACTCAAGGTAGGTAAAGGGGAGTGAGGAGGACATTCCAGGCACAGTAAAGAACACAAACTAAAATGTAGAGATAGGCAGGTCCAGGGACTAGGTGAGAAATTACCTATAGATCATTCTTAGTTGTATGGACAGTATTCTGCAGGAAAAGGGATGATGAGGACTATTACAAACAAGTATCACGGCTGAATTGGGTGTTAGAAACACCACTGTGGCAATATTACTCAGCCAACAACAACAACAAAAAATAAATCTTGCCATTTGCAATAATGTGGATGGAACTAGACGGTATGATGCTGAGTGAAATAAGTCAATCAGAGAAACACAATTATATGATTTCATTCTATGTAGAATTTAAGAAAGGGAAGGAAGGGAAAAAAAATAAAACAAAAAATCAGAGAAGGAGACAAACCACAAGAATCTCTTAATCACAGGAAACAAACAGGGTTGCTGGAAGGGCGAGGAGTGAGGGGATGGGGTAACTGGGTGGCAGGCATTAAGGGGGGCACGTGATGTGAAGAGCACTGGGTGTTATATATGACTTATGAGTCACCGGACTCTACCTTTGAAACTAATAATACACTATATGTTAATTAATGGAACTTAAATTTTAAAAAATAAAGAACAATTTAAAAAAGAAATACCACTGTGACAACAACTTGGAGAATAGTTTAGAAAGTAAAGGAAAATGTGGTGACTACATATTAGTTATCGCGATAGTCCAGGAGAGAAACATTAAGGAACCTGAATTAAATCAGTAGTGTATTACACTAGCAGAAAGCAGAATATCAGTAGTAAGAATTAATGGGATAATACAGTGAAAGAGAGAGCAACAGGATGGCTTCTAAGAGTCCTGTGTGACTTAGTGGGTTGGGGTAGAATTGATGGAGATACAGAATGTAAGAGGAGCAAGTCTGTGAAGAAAAGGGATGAGTCCAGCTTCAGATGTAAAGTTGTTGAAGTTTCTATGAGATATTCAGGAAAAGAGGTTCTAGTCTTTCGGATATTTATCTACCTTTACCTTGGCTCTTGGTCAAGAAAAAGAAAGAAAGAAGGAAAGAAAGAAAAAAGAAAGAAAGAAAGAAAGAAAGAAAGAAAGAAAGAAAGAAAGAAAGAAAGAAAGAAAAGCATCCCCTGAAACTGTAGCTATAAGCTTACACAATCAAATTGGAATCAAAGGTCCTATGACTCATCTATCTAAAAAAAATGAAATAAAAAATTTAGTTTATAGTTTGTCCCAGTTGCTAGGGCCCACAGAAAATTGGTAGAGTGGAACTGATAGCTTCAATAGAGGGACACTTTTAAACACAGTGCTCAAATTTAACTTTATCTTACAGATGCTTTCAAGAACCAGGGGCTAACCATTTAAAATGACCAAGCACATGATGTAACAAGTTACCAACCATGGAAGTTAAAAAAAAAAAAAAGTATTGAATTTGACCAAGAACTGCGAATGTTAAGATTATCAGATACAAAGTACAAAATAAGTATGTTTAAAAAAAAAATTAGTTTAAATAAATGTATCAGGCCTGCCCTTCATCCTGTCTGAAACTGGCTTGGCCCACCTTTTTTTTTAACTTTTTATTTTATTTTATTTTTTTATTTTTTCAGTGTTCCAAGATTCATTGTTTATGCACCACACCCAGTGCTCCATGCAATACGTGCCCTCCTTAATACCCACCACCAGGCTCAACAATCCCCCCAAGCCCCTCCCCCGCAAAACCCTCAGTTTGTTTACACCAGGCATCACTGTATTCACCAGTTTTTAATTGGTGTAACTTGAATGTGTCCCACCTTAGCTGAGTGATCCATCTCTTGCTTTCTTGCCCAGGCTTCTCCAGTGCCAGATGTAGGATACCCACACATCCCCATCTGGCATGTTTTCACATAGATAGAAGTTTAAGAGCAAGTTTTAATCAGTTACAGATAGGAACTACTAAATAAATGCTCCCCTCTTTTACCTCTTGGAGGGGACAATCCTCAAGAACTTTTGCATGGCTCTTCAGGAGGTCTGAGTGGGATGAAACCCCAACAGCCCACAGCAACGACTACACTGATAACATGGCCTCTTATTGGCTTCCTTTTTCAAACCCCCCATCTCCTAAAGCAAGTGTATATACAAGTCTTTGCTTCAGGCTCTGCTTTCGAAGAGAAGGAACCCAGATTCTGTTCTCTGTGATGAAAGAGGAACACGGGCTAACAGAGTTGGGACTACAGGTGACTCTAAAACACAGATGCCTGGGATAACTTTCTGGAATTGTCACTGATGAGAAAAAGTGGAGCTGTGATAACCTTGGCAAGCAGTAGTGTTAAAAGTGCCAGGACTCTCATTGGAGGGTAGAGAGAAATGCGAGTGGAAGGTTATGCAGTGCCAATGGCACTTGAAAGATAGGAGGGCAATGATAATTATAAGAACCATGGAGCTTTCTGGCCTTTGTTATCGGCTTTAGGAGCCTCAAAAAAAGAAAATGACAGATTCCGGCGAACCAACTATCATTTTAAGGTGTGCTGTGAAAGTAAGAGGGTCTATATGTCAGTGTTTAAAAAGCTTCTTATCTCACAGAGCCGTAGAGCAGATAGTGATGAAAACCAGGCCCAGGACTTAATTGTCAGGTTAACAAAATGACAAGGGAGACAATGCCCAGCCTTCACAGTCCTACATTAAATCTGGGCCTTTAATAGATGTAGCCGCAGTTCCTTCAGAACCCACTTGCGAACATTTGATGAATAAGTCAGAAAATCTTGAGCCATGGATTCTTCTGAACCTTGCACTAGGCTTTCTGTACTTGGAGAACCTGGAGAGATGTCACTTGGGACAGGTGCCTCAAAAGTGGTACATGTGTTCTTCAAGAAGTAGTCCTGCCTTTTCTGCCTCCAGACCAATAACCAGGGGCAGGACTCAGGATAGCCCAAACAGAGAAATACTGGCCCTGTTCTGGGAGGAAGCAAAGCATATAACCTCAAATTGTAAAATGCATACCAGCAAGAATTGCAAAAATGTATGGTTGAGTAGAACTTGAGGGTGGTGGATGGACGGCGGAGGTGGTATATTCAATAACGTCGGAGTACTCTCTCGTGATGCAGGATTTAAAGTTTTGGTAAGTGATCTTTATGCTGCTCAGGTGGTTTTTTGATGCTTTGAAATGCTCTGGCCTAGAGAAAATGAAATAGAGACATAGGAGATCCCTTGGCAGAGTGTTGAACAAGAGTTAGAGGCCTCAGAGAAAGACCTTTTTTAAATGGACTTATGTGAAATCAGGGCACCCATTCCCTGGATCTCCTGGGATGGTCTAAAAGATTCCCTCTACTAATTCAATAGATTAATGGAAAATGCACTGGTAAGGGGATGCCTCTTTTGGAAACTTGGTGGCTATCCTCCATGGGCCAGAGCCAAGAGTAGCATGTAGTGTATGATATTGGGTTGTTTAGTAACAATAGGGATAATGATTCAAAATTGTAGAGGCAGATATAATTATTGGTAGAGACAAGGCAGAGCTAATTACTACTGATGACAGCAAGACCAAAGTGGCAACTGGATGACTTGACCAGAAGGGACCTATGGTGACATCTAATATCCATTCTTAAGAATTATTTAAATAAGTACTCTAGGGTGTCCCCTGACTGTGTAACCAGGAAAATACTAAGAGCTGAAAAAGTGAATGGTGAACTCACCTACTGCAATGGAAAATCAGGGTCCTTCAACAAGTTTTGGATCTGAACTAGTTTTCTGACTCAGAAGCATTGATTTAAGGAGAGACTGGGTCCCCTTAAGCAGGAACCCAAACACATCTACTGCAGTAGTATATGACAAATATTCTTCTCATCTTTTCTAGAATGAACCTATGGCTATTTACCAGATTAACTCAACACTGGAAAAAGAGATTTCCAGCTGACATGGTTATTGGGAGACTCAAAACACTATCCTAGTACCCTCTCCAGAGTGGAGGCTTGTGGAGGAGAAGGGGCAAATGGAAACCTCATTTAAGTTGATCTCACATTGATCCATGGACCTGTCAGGCACAGTGTAGTTGGTAGATATCGATGTAAATGGTCTATATCTTTAAAAAAGTAGAGACTATAATTGTATTAACAAGACACAATTTAACTATATACTGTTCATAAAAGACAGCTAAAACAGAAGTACTCAGGCTGAAAAGAACACATTCAATTCTTGGTGTGCGGTGTTTAATTTCTATTCAGCTCAAAATATTGTCTAATTTCCCTTGGAAAAGACTTATTTATTTATTTTAAAAAGAGAGAGCAGGGTGGGGAGGAACAGAGAGAGAGGGAGAGAGAAAATACCAACCAGACTCCTCACAGAATCTGGAGCCTGTCGTGGGACTCGATCTCATGATCCTAAGATCATGACCTGAGCTTAAATCAAGTGTTGATGCTTAAGAAACTGAGTAACGCTGGTGCCCCACTTATTGAGACTATCTTGTTTAATTTCCTCATACTTGCTATGCTTTTGTTACTAATTTCTCACTTCATTCCATTGTGGTCTGAAAAGATAGTTGATATGATTTCAGTCTTTAAATTTATTGAGACTTGTTGGTCCATTCTGGAGAATGTTTCTGTGGGTGCTTGAGATGGATGACTATTCTGCTATTGTTCGGTGATATGTTCCATAGATGTCTGGCACGGATAGTTTTTTCTGAAATAGAGAAGATGTAAATATGTTTAATACTGAAATTTATGATTCAGTGAGAATAGTTTAAAAAATTTAAAAATGGGAGGCGCATAATTGATGACACAGTGAGCAAGGAAGTAAGAAAACATGTATAATACAGTACAGATAGAAGCATTCACCTTGTGGAAGAAGATAGGAACTTTTTCCTTTGATAATAGAGGGAAGTACATAAGAATGTTTTAAAAAATGTATCTAAGATTGTTTATAAGGTAGAAAAGTTCAGTGCATGGATAGCTATTTAATTCTTTTTTTAAGACATTGTAAACAAAACGTACAATAGAGTTGAAAAGTTTTCTGACATATCTAGCTTTAAACATATTTGCTGTGCCATTGATTACAAGGGAATACAGATAAATCCTAAATGGAAAGTCATAAATAATAATTTGTTTAGATTTTACAAGTCTTATGTAGATGGCTCAGCTCTCAATTTTTTTATTTGTTTTTGAGGTAAGGCAGTAAGTAATTTTATTTTAGTGACCAAAAATTTCAATTAGCTCAAGATCTCATGAGTATGTTTGTTGTTATTTCAGACACCTAGCCTCAGATAATTTCTGGGAAACCCAAATAATGGTTCCATTTTCTACAAATCTTTCCTGGTACTCACTGCTTGCAGCAGCCAGCATGCCCACATGTCCCTTCTTACTGACTTTTCCCAGTTGATACCATTTGTCCCAAGCGTAGACATGGGCTACTGCTTTCACTGTCCCAGCAACCAGGCTTTGATATTTAACAAAACATTAAGGAGGACTTGGGTGCAACATATGAATATGTATACATATACAAATAACACTTGTTATTTGAAATGGTTATCTTTAGGAACCAATCCCAAGCCAGTCCAAACATAACCTGAAATTTCTGCCTCACTCCTTACATTATTTTGTGACACATAGCTAATAGCTCAACCTCCAGAATCTTGAGATATTTTTCTGCCTTGGAAAGCAGGCCCCAGAAAGCAAGAAAACCCTTTCCCTTTCTGCCCATGGCCCATTTCATATTTACTAACCTAGGTTGATTTTCAGGGGAACATCCATATTTGCCCATTCCTTTTCTTACCTTTGTGTGTGTATCATTTTTTTAAAAGTAGAGTGTTACTCCTTTCTCCCTCCTTTTAGATCTTTTTAAGACAAGATGTGTACTTTCAAAGATCATTTCTAACCTTGTCCTCCTTTCTGGTAAAATTTCAAGATCACATTGTTTGTGGTCTGTAAGTTGAACAGTTACATATGTGAAAGAGAGAGGAAGGTGTCACCAGGAAAGCAGGCTAACTGTGTGAATGGGGTGCTATGAAGTTTCAAACTTAAATCTGATGCCAGTGAAGAAGTATTTGAATGATAAAGTTTGAGGTTAGTAACTCAATATGGATGGCAGTGTTATATAAGCAAGACAGAGACATATGTACTGCTTAAAAATTTTTTGTGTTATTTTCTGCCTTGCTTTAAGATACAGGAACATAACAACAAGAGCATGAACAAAGATTTCCTGGCTTAGCTGAGAAAAATTATTCATATGAGTATTATCTAGGAGATACATGGTATTGAGTTAACTATTGGGGGAATGAGGATGTAGGACATATAAAATTCCATAACCAATCTGGAAAGACAGCTTAAATGTATTATTGGGTAATTCCTCATGATGTCAAAGATAATGTCTTCCATGAATGTATTATCTATGTGATCATAAATACCTGATGAGACTTAGCTGGGTATAGCTGACTAGGATATATCCTAGATAGCAGATGTAAGAAGTTTATTAATTTAATGGACAGGGAGCTATCTTAGCTAAATTTCCTATTTTTTTTTATTGTTGACTTTGGATTTCAAATTTCTAAATCCCTTACCCCCAATTCTCTGTTCAATAGGAGAGATATTTGAAAACATCAAATATAAGCTGGTTTGGAATATGTTATAATTAATTTCATTTATCTAAATTGGTCTGGAGGATATCCTTGAAGATTGAACATCATGAAACATGCAAAGAATCATGAAAAATGTTGGTGGAACTTCATAGTCAAAGAGTAGCTTCCATAGTGTTTCTGAGCTGATAGATTGGGAAATGAGATTTTTAAAAAGATGATATAAAGAAGTGTATGTTTTTTTATTTTATTTTTGAACAAGAACCATCATGAAGAAGTGCCTTTAAAACAAGTCTTTAGTTAGAGATTTGAGGACTAAAGAAAGAATAAGTAAATAACAATACTTTTACTGAAAAAAAAATAATGGAGAATAATAGCAAGAGTTGATCTCCATTTTTTTCTAGCTTAAAACACCTCTTTTGGGTTCCACCCCTTCCATATAGACATTTACTTAACTTCTTCCTTAGAGTGATTTCCATCGTAATATCCTAATGTGATATTTTTAATTATTCTGGATTCTCAAAGTTAGCATTTTATAGAAATTTAGTGATGAAATGAGCCTTAAAGTTAATATTGTCCAAAGTGCAAAATCATCATTTCCCTTCCTCTTTTTCCTGGCAATGATTCAATTAACTTCAGATGTTCTATTTTTCATCTGCTTGAATGTGTTCCTACCAGTTAGAAAGGAATCCAAGTTGGAATGCCCTGTGATTCAATCCCTTACCAAGTGTAACCATGTGGGTTTTAATTTTTTTTTTTAAAGATTTTATTTATTTATTTGACAGACAGAGATCACAAGCAGGCAGAGAGGCAGGCAGAGAGAGGGGAGGAAGCAGGCTCCCTGCTGAGCAGAGAGCCGGATGTGGGGCTCGATCCCAGGACTCTGGGACCATGACCTGAGCCAAAGGCAGAGGCTAAACCACTGAGCCACCCAGGCGCCCCGGGTTTTAATTTTTTAATTTGTAATTTTTTTAATTTTAATTTTTAAAGATTTTATTTATTTATTTGAGAGAGAGTGAGCATGAGCCAGGGGTTGGGGGTGCAGGGTAGGGGCAGAAGGAGAAGCAGACTCCCCACTGAGCAGGGAGACCCATGCGGGGCTCAATCCCAAGGTTCCGGGATCATGACCTGAGCCATCCAGCCGCCCTACCATATGGCTTTTTAAAAAGTATAATTTTATTCAATCTCAGCTTTTGTGTAGGTTAGTCAATTCAAGAGATATAATTTATAAAACTCTATTTTATAATAAGCATAATCTTTTTTTGCATAACCACCAGCTCTTCATTTCTGTTCCAGAATAAAAGCAGTAACTCCTTTCACTGGGCTCCACACTTTCTTTAGACCTAATTAATACCCATATATCAAGTCTCTGAGCCTTACTCTGGGCTTTCTAGACATCTTATGATTCCTTAACCTACAAGGCAAAAATTCTGTCCAGCTAGGATACTTTGTTACATCTTTAAATGCTGTGTGAGATGTTTTAGAGCTTCTGTTGAAAACTTTATACTAATGACTTAATAATTGTTAAGTCACTTTTTCAATAAAGTTTGAAGTCAGTAATTTAAGGACTCCTACTTTATCTTGGTGGCACTACTAAGGTCTGCTACAGGTCAGAAACCAAGTTGCTGTTCCAGTAGTTTTGAATACAGCAAGGAAGGAAAAATTGATTTTGGAACAATTTTTACTTTATACTTCAATGGGCAAAAATCACATTATTTTCCACCTTTGTCATTGACATCCACCACAATATAACTGATCATATTACTTTTAGAATAATCCTAAGGTTAAAGGAATAATTTTTAAAACCCCTATTTCTCAGAGCAAAATTCACCAAGTGAAAATATTCTCAATTTTTCAAATGTCTTAGGATCTTAAGATTATTTTTGATTGTTTTTGATAAATGATCTAGGACCTTGTAGCCATGTCATCCACCCTCACCACCATTAAAAATTCCAAGGATAGAGCAAAACTTTTAATTGGAATCTTACAATCTGAATGAAAATCTATAATATTTCACAATTGGGGAAACTTGAACCCAGAGAGATTAAATGACTTATTCAAACTCACAAAACAAAATACCCTAATTTGGAACGTCTCTGCTAAGACTTTTCATTAGTATTTTTATCATGCATTTTTATTATACCTTAATGAATTTTATTAAAGTCATAGATCTGTTTCCCCCAGAGACTATAAACTCCTTAGAATCAAGACATCATTGCCTAGTTCAAATTTGGCATTCTATAAATTCTTGCTGAGCTGATCTGACCACATGCCTCTTTTAGAATTAGGCAAAAATACACTCCCTTCATTATGCCATCACATAAGCAATAGTTGGCTTCTTTGCCTGGAGACTATTAGTGTATGTCTGTCAGAAAGTACAGGATGCGTTATCAAATATCAATGCTTGAGTCTTTTGTCCCTGCAGATTCCAGATGATGCTGTGACTCCTCCATTGGTACTATTGACACTGGAGGCCTTATCTTACTCACCTCTCTATTCTGAACACATCTGACAATTAGCTGTTCAGAGTTCTCAGCTGAGCCTGTTTTTAAATTGGATGTGGAAAGTGTAAGTGGAAAATTGGATATGTAAGAGAAAGAGACTGAGGAATTAAAATCAACCTGCTCGTAAGTATAGCTTATCTTTTCCTAAAAGGCGCCTTACGTTGCTGGGGCAGAAGGTAATCATCATACTGTCTTGGTTCTATTGTATGTGGAAAATATTTGCATGAAGTCATTGTCTAGAAGTAACACCTGGTAGTATGCAATTGATTTTGATTTTGGTACGTATCACCCAATTTAATGTATGCTTCTATGGCACATTACTTTTCCAATGGGAAGTGACTAGTTAAGTGTTGCGCAAGAATCCTCGTGGAGAGAAGTATGATAGCAATATCTAATGAATTGTGCAGAAATGAATGAACATAGCAGCACTGCTATCCTTAGAAAAGCCTGCTTGCAAGGCTGCTCCTTGGCTGAGGATATACAGAGGGTTCCCAAAGCCTTAACTGATGAACGTGCTCACTCTGCCTAAATAGTTGGTGCAAACAATATTATTTATGCTGGAAACCTGCTTTCCTTCTGGGATTCTGGAGTTTGGGTACATGCTAGGTGGAAACTGCCTATCTGATCAGTCCCCAGTACAAACCCCCGGCACTGAGTTTCTCATTATCTTCCCTGATAGGTAACACTTGACTCATTTTATCACAACTCATACCTGGGAACTTAAGTATGTGCTATGTCACTCTGGTGAAAGAGGATTCATGGGAGCTGTGTCTAGTTTCTTCTGGGCTTTACTCAAAGCACCTTTTCCCTTTGCTGATTTTGCTTTTTGCATCTTTTCACTTTAATAAATCACAGACATGGTTCTGACTATAAGCTGAGTTCTGGGAGTGCTTCTGGTGAGATGAGATTTGGTGGGAATCTTGAAGACCCCTATCACACTAACCCCAAAATTATACTGGCTAACCTGTACAGAGACTGATTTGCTCTAGGTACTGTTCTAAGAACATTATGTACGTGAAACCGTCCGTTACTCACTTTGACTTCACTATGGGGATATTATCACTAACACGACCATTTGGGGAAACCAAGGCATAGAGAAATAGCTTGCCTACCTCTGATAAGTTTCAGAGCTGGGATGATATGCCAGAAGGCAATTATGCAGTAAACTGGAGGGAGAGAATTCAATCAGTGAACCACAAACTTAATTTTTGCCTGAATAAGCTCAGTGTTTGACTAATGATGGGCAATTTGAATATAAATTTTACTTATATAAAATTTTATTTATTTATATACATTTAGAGTTCTCCTATGAGAACTCTAAATTTTAACTCTCATCAGTGATCTCCTCATACCTTTTAATATTTGACTGGTAAACGATTCTCCATCGAATAGCCCATGCACCTGTGTTTTTCTCTTATGTCCAAACAGTTATGCAAATGACCGTTTCCTTCTTAGGTTGCTCTCTCAGGGCAGCAGTAAGAAAAAAGAATGTTTGGGAATGTACCTTAAAACCCTTTTGAGGGGCGTCTGGGTGGCTCAGTGGGTTAAAGCCTCTGCCTTCGGCTCGGGTCATGATCCCAGGGTCCTGGGATCGAGCCCCACATCGGGCTCTCTGCTCCCCGGGGAGCCTGCTTCCTCCCCCTCTCTCTCTGCCTGCCTCTCTGCCTACTTGTGATCTCTGCCTGTCAAATAAATAAATAAATAAATAAAAATCTTTAAAAAAAAACCTTTTTGATTGAGGGGTGCCTGGCTGGCTCAGTCGGTAGAGCATGAGGCTCATAATCTCAGGGTTGTGAGCGCGAGCCCCCCATTGGATGTAGAGATTACTTAAAAATAAAATCTTTAAAGAGAAAAAGAAAAAAATATTTTAAATTGATGAAGCTCTCCTCCACAACTGTGTCTCCAAATGAATTATTCAAATTCAGAATTTTATTTAATATTTTCTCAGGAATAAAAGCAATATTTTTGTCCAAAAAAATTATTTGCTTCTGTGGGACCCAATTATCTGGTATCATGAATGATATTCCTTTTTTAATGAATGATAGTCTTGAAAGTCTCTACCCTTGTGCAAGTCACTCTATTCTAAGATGTACTCCAGTGTTTATACCCATAACATGAAGAAGGTGGGTGCAGTGAGAAGGAAAGTTAAACAAGCTTAATGTAAGTGGTGAGTCAAGGGACAATTTACTCTTAGAGCACTAAGTCCGGATATCCAGAAACCAGATTTTGGTCAAAACTTTCACGGAGAGGGCACATGCATAGAACCTTCCAAAAAATGAGCATGAGAATGTTATGAGAAAGAGGATATTTATAGAGTCTCATATGATCTCCCCTCAAGGTCTTTACTCATTATAAAGGGACAGATAAGAACATTTTAGTGGTGAAACCTGGTAGATTCCACCTTAAACAAGTAATCATTGTTAGTATCACACGCCTTCTGATATAATGCACTGAGTGAGACAAAAGTTGGTTTTTAAGTTAGTCTCACCAAAAATGCATAGCCTGACAAACCCAAATTGAGGGACATTACAAAATGACTTCATGCTTCAAGAACATGAAGAATTGCTGATAGGTAATTCCACATCAAGGGAGACTAAGGAGACATAAGAGAATTATATGTAATATAGGATCTTGGATTGGATCCTAGGTCTGAGAAGTAAAAAAGCCAATGCTACATAGGTCATTGGTGGGACAACTGATGAAATCTGAATGAAGTTGGTATCTTAGAAATCACATTGTATAATTATTAATTTTATGATTTTGATAATTCTACCATGGTTATAGTCTTTATCTTAGGAAGTATACAGTGAAATGCTTAGGGGTAAAGAGGCACATGTCTGCAACTTACTCCAAAGTGTTGAACTTTGTTAGTAAAACTTTGTTAGTGTGTGTGTGTGTGTGGGTGTACGTGAGAGAGACAATGACAAGGCACGTGTGGTAAATATTCACATTTAGGGACTATGGATGAAGGATAGCAGTAATGCTTTCTACCGCTTTTGCAACTTTTTTGTAAGTCTGAAATTAATTCAAAAATTAAAAATAAAAGTTTTTTAATGAGGTCAGAATCAGAGAGGGCTTTAGAGTTAAAACAAAACCCCTGGGCAGATTTCACTCACATGGAAGAGGTTATGATTAAACATTTGGTCAGTGAGCCAGGCCACACAGCTTGGCTGGGCGCCTCTTCTGTTCAGCCATTCTCCTGTGGCATTGGACTTCCACATGAGTGAAGGGAACAGCAAAGATCCCTGACCATGGATGCTTACATTCCAGTGGGAGAAGACCAACAACAACACAAACAAAAGTACTGAGTGCATTAGAACGTGATAATAACTAAGTAAAACGAAAAACAGATTGGAAGAAATGTGACAAGTGTGCCAGGAGGACACAGTGGTTAATGACCCGGTCGGTGGTTGCACATCTGAGGAGCCCTTTGGCCTCCTCCTCGGGAAACCCTCCACATTCAAGGGGGAGCTTCCATTCAGTTCGGACCCCCAGGGTGACAGGACCTTTGCCACATGATAACCACCGCCTCTCTGCCACTCTGACTCACCTTGGTGTGACGGAAGGATTGTTTCTTCCGGAAGTACCAATTTTTATATGGAAAATATGACCCAAAGCAAGAAACACAGCACTATTTCTCTGATGCTAACAAGTATTGAGATTCGGTTAAAGTTAATAGGTTAGTAAGACTTTCAGTTAGTTTATTTTCCAAAAGCTTCTGAGAGAACTAGCCCAGCGTTTTAGACTTCCAGCAACCTAACTGACCCACTCCAGCCCTGTGATGCTACAGGCCACATTTGGGACCACGTGACCCTCCAACAAGTTCAGGTTTACCTACAAGCCCAGGGAACACTCCTCTTTGCAAGAAGGAAGTCCCAGGTTAGTTGCTCCGGTGACTCCACATCAGTTCAAACTCATTGTACCCAGTTTAAATGACTGACTCTTTGCCTTTTTCTTAGACCTTGTACCGGAAGTCTTCCCACTCAGTCTTACTCAAGAGCCTTGAGGGTATATGAGAGACAGATTGGTCTGCTCCTGTTCCTTGATGACTTAACAGCCGTAGGAATACTATTTATTGTTTGGTGTGTGCCAGATACTGCATTAAAGGCCTCTGTTCTTGGATATGGGTGCCTTATTATCCTTGTTTGGTACACAAGGAAGGAAGACCTGGAGAGTGTGAGTTGGCCAAGGTTGCCGCAAGGTTGGGTTTAAACCCAGCGGTCCACTCCAGAACTAGAGCATGTTCCTAATGCTTATTTCAGCATTCCTCAATTTCCGTATTCCAGTTTTTCTAGTTTGTCTTTTTCCCTGCTCTTGTCGATTTCCTGCCTCACTCACTTTTTGCTAGATTCATGCAGATGTCCACATGCGTTTGCTCTTCTTTCTCTTGGGTTATCTTGCTTTGTTCGAAGCAGGGTCCCCCCCACCCGGCGGGTCTGTTCCCCAGCACTCTATCCATTCCCAACTTCTTTTTGAGGCTCTCCATAGAACTTCTAAAACAAAGCATGAGGAATCATAATCCTAGAACCAGTTTCTTCTCTCTCCAAACTTACATGAACTAGGCAAGTCAGTCATTCTTTCTATGTAAAATATGAGGGTGATGCTAGCTTGCCAAGGGAGAGTAAAACTCATGAAAGTAAAGTAAGATGGTGTACACGAAAGTAACCACCATATTTCCAAGGACATCGAATTTTTCTCTCTGTTTATATTCCAGTGTGTTTGTATCTGTGTGTGTCTGTGTGTATGTGTGTGTTTGTGTGTGTGTGTGTGTGTGTTTAACCTCCACTTGATGCTTAGACATTTGCATTTGTATATTTGTACTAGATGCATCTGTAATGGGACTATTAGATTACATGTTACTACGTGTATGTTACAGGAACATCTTTTGCTCCAACCCATAATGATTTTGTGGGCAATTTTAAGAATTTAAGAATGCTTGGCTACCAAAGTGGTTCCCGGCCAGCTTTCTCTACTAGCACATCATCAAGATGCCAACATACTTCATCGGGAGCAGTGACTCATCTCCCAGAAATTATTCTCAACACCAGAAGGGCAGGCAACTCCAAGAGGGCATTTTACCATTTCTGTTGAGGAGGGATATAAATAATTTGAAACGTGCCTCTCTCTGGACATTCCTGGTGTGCTCCTCAGAGAAAGGGCAGATATTTCTTCTGCTGAAAGAATTAATCAAAATACGGGTGAGAGGGGTATAATTTGAAAAGTCTCTGAGTTATTCTGATACCACCTCCCACCCATACATATGCTCTCTAGAAGTGAAGTTCACTCTGGAGGGTTAAAAAATCATTACACTGATCCTTTGCACAAATGCATACATATATATATGTGTGTGTGTGTGTGTGTGTGTGTGTGTATACACATAGATAGATATACACACTATATATATGTGTATATCTACACACACACACACACATAACACACAGCAGTTGAAAATTTTTCATTCCTATCATCTGTATGATAAATGAGCATCCAAATTATGTCAGCCGAATGTTGAAATGACTACACGAGTTATATGTGGTTTCATTTTAAATTCATGTCTTTGATATCTTGGCACTCTAGTAATATATTCCCTTTCCTAAAACCATTTTACAATCACCTTATTCTAATTAATTTTCAGAGAGGATTTCATGATTGTATTTTATTTATTTTTAAAATTATTATTATTATTATTTTTACTTTTCTATCTAGAGAGTAACTGATAAGATTCTATGAAAATATCAAAAACAGTGTGTGGCCTGGTCACACGGTAGTATAACTTATTTATCTACTAGTTTAAATGCCATATAAATATGCATTTGATAGCTTCTTTGCTTAAAGTGGATTACATATATAACATATGCATACAATATTCTAGCGTGTGTGAAAATACATGACACTGTAGCCGGGACGAAGCAAATATCAAATAAATTTGATCTCTTTTCTCCCTTCCATAAATGGGACTGGAGGAGAGCAATCAAGAATGTTGTAAATGTGGTTCTGTTCTAATGATTCCAGAAAAGAACGGGGCAATGTAAAATATGTGTAGGGGTCTTCAGACTGCTAGATAAACAGAGATGATGGTGAAGGAGGAAATGGGATGACTAAAGACTGTGGAAAACTGAGAAGAAATTCAAGATAAGGTACCCGTGGATGAACACCCGACCTCAGGCCACACGGATAATTCAGAATGCTCGTCGCCCTTCACTTTTAACTGAGACCCAGAAGACATGAGAAAAACTCAGACTTACTGGGCATCTCTTACATGCCAAGCAATATTGGATACTTTTCTTACCTTATCTCATGTAACCCCCGTAAGAATCTTAGGAAGTAGACGTGATCAGCCTCATTCGTGGGAGAGAAAAGTGTGGTTCAGGCAGGCTGGGTGACTTGCGAATTCAAGCCCACTCGCCCACAAAGGCGCAGGCTTGGAGTTCGGTGTGTGCGTCTGCTTAAAAATCCAAGCTTCTTGCTCAGCCTGTCCTGCCGAGACACCTCGCTGAGGCTCGCTCCTCAGCAGGGATGGCGAGGAAGGGCACAGCCAAGTTAGCCTGAGCGGTGGATTATAGACACACCAAAGATACGCACAGTCCCAACGGAAGAGCTTGAACTCCAGATGTGTCGGTTTATCTCCAAGTTCATTATATAATCTCCAGGCAAATATCTGCATAAGCACAGAAGTTCTCTCCAATTCTACCTGGAAATCCATGCTCTTTTGACCCTGGTTGACCCTTGCATGAGGCTGGGGTCAGTCACCAAGATCCTGGCTCCACACCCTTTCTGTTTTGCCTAAAAGGCCTCCCTGTGACCATTTCTGACCCCCCCCCCACAACGCTGGAGGTACTGGCATCCAGCCAGCCGTGCATCATGGTGTCTTCCCACAACACTTTAAGTGAAGACCTTTCCCTCTTATCTGTTTGTACCATGTTGACTTCTGCGGGTGGTTCCAACATTTTCTTTTCACGGTTAAATCCATGCGGTGTTGCCTGCAAGCCTCCCAATGTGCCATCTATTTCTAAAGACTGCTCTGAGTCCTTTTTTGAAATCCGTAATATTGCTGAACCCTTCCTGAACATGATAAGCACCAATGTTATACTTACCTACTTGAACACAAAAGTTATGAGAAAACGGGAAGTGATGAAGAAATTACTTAAATAACTGATAACAATGCCATGGTGTGTATTATGATGTACAGAAACTGAAATGTACACGCGTCAGTATATCTGTTTCTTAATGGTGTTGTAACAAATTACCACAAACTCACTGGTTTAAAACAACACAGATGTATTCTCTTAATGATTCTGGAGGTCAGCAGTCTAAAATTTTTTGGACAGGGTGGCATTTCTTCTGGAAACCCAAGGTGAGAATCCATGCCCCTCTGGATTTTTTCAGGTTCTAGAGCCTGCGCGCACCCCTTGGCCCAGTGTATTCTTTGCTTCACTCTGACCTCCTCTTCTCTGGCTCTGACCCTGTCTCTGACCCTGACCTTCCAATCTCTGACCCTGACCTCCCATTTCTCTCAGGTAAGTAACTTTATGATTACATAGGGTCCCTGCAGATAATCCAGGACAGTTTCCACATCTCAAGATCCTTGTCTTGACTACATTTGCAAAGTCCTTTTGCTATATATTGTACTATATTTGGAGGATTAGAATGGATATTTTGGAGGAGGAATTACTCCCCACAAAACAACCAAGGGAAAGAAAACTAGAGCATTAAACTAGTATAAAGATGATTAAATAAAGAAGCCAAAAGTGCAGGCTCTAGTAACACCCAACAGTGATTCCTCTATAGCACAGTAGCAGAAAAGCATTGCTGGTGAAACAGGAACTGCAAAGCATAAGGAGTTCAGACTGTGTTTGCTCAAGTTCATTGGACAGATCAATTCCCATCATGAGCTTCTTCGTGATGAATCTGATGACAGAAACCGAACTTGAAGCACCTTATTTGTTGCTCATGTACCATTATTATAAGCTAAAATAATATATATGCACATAAATCATACTCACCTGTACACACATATGCACACATAGGAAGGCATACATACATAAAACCATGTAGTTAACGTATATGTGGAACACGAGTTAGGAATGTTAATATAGAAATGAAACTTCAAAGACTTTCTGAATAATAACCACCTAAAAAAGTATCACTAACTCTATGTTCTTTTGATACAAACACTATTTATATTGCATCTGACAACAAAGGAGCTCAGCCTTACATATGCTCTAGCATGTTCCATCTACCTGTAGTCTCAAGTGTTCACTGCTCCCGATTTACCAGCAGGGGGTCTGGTGGGTGCACGTGTAACCCAGTGGACAATGCAATGTCTTCAAGAACACTGGGCATTTACACTCTTTCAGTGGCCTGGTATTCATTATTCAAGTCGATGAACCTGTATGCATGAGAACCTTCCGTCTATTTCTAAGGGTTGTGATCAATAAGCCGGGTGGTGGGGAGGGAAAATAAATGTGCCCTTTTTTTTTTTTTTAGAATGTGGCATATAAATACCTGAAACCAGAATTTCATAACAAAAGGGCAAGCTAACCTTACTAAATGCTGATTACACAGTGTATAATAGAAAAGGAAATAAAAGCGTTTTTATAAAATGTATCAAATCCTAAGAGTGCTGTTAAACTCATTAAAGAAAAAATGAAGTTAGAGAAACTGGTCTTATTTTTTTTCACTCCCAGTAGAGTTCATTTCTACTTCAACAACTAAGCCAAGGTCACATTTAACTCACTTCAATTTCACCCAGTGCACAAGCTAATGTCAATAGTACAGCTGCCATGCAGAGCTAAAGACTGATGGTTAGACAAAGCCATTTACACAAGGCTGGGTCTTTCATCTTCTCTCAGCCAGTGACATAAGAAAGCACTGAGGTTATTCTCAACTAGAGACGAAAACTGGTGTATTAGAAAGAATGTTATTCTCCTTAGCTGTCACACAAAGGATCTGAAGAAATGTAGAAATGTTTTTTTTCCTCCCCCCACTCTGGTCATCTGGGGAGATCACAAAGTGACTCTAATAGCCTTCACTCTGAAATTTTCACATGGTTTAAGTGATTGCCAAGTCTGATATTTTCCATTTACACTTCATTGCCATCAGAAAAAGAAAAAAAAATCAATATACCTACCTACTCAAGTGTGTCACAGGATGAGCTTATAAAAGAAGACATCAGTCTTTTTAGGGCATGAAAAATATACTTATTCAAATATATCTTATTTAAAATGACATAAATTGCAGTGGTTAGTCAAGATTCGATTTCCTCTAAAATATAAGATTTAAAATATTCCTTGACTTGCCAGGAATCGGAATCCTTCAAATTGTTGATATATACAGATGTACTTGTTTTCTGATGTAAGTCATTCTGACTCTATTTTATTTTAGTGCATTAGTGACTACATTTATTAATTTCATAGGAACTAAAGCATCACATTTTATGAGACCTTACAAGGTAGTACATTTTTTTTTTCTTCTCAGGAAATAATTTTATTTTCAACCGTACTTTTCCATTGTATGGCTTCTTGCACTTTTAGCTTTCTGTCTTGGAAAAAAAAAATGAGGATGTTTCTTTATATTATTCTAATAATATTTTACATTAAGAGTCTATTCTTTCTTAACTTGTTTTAACTATTAAACTTCTTTATGCAGAAAAGGTGTAATGAGTTCGGTGTAACATTTCAAATGCTTTTGTTCAAATCAGAGGTAATTTTAACTGTCAAAGAAACATCCATGTCAGATTGGTCTTTCAATTAGAAGAAGTCTCGTGTCAAGGTTGAGTGTGATGATTGTGTGTTATATACATGCTCTGGGTTGTGGATATTTAGGATTACTCCCTTTCCATGTTGTTGCTGCTGCTGCTGTTTTCTTAAACATGGTGTCGAAGGAAGAATATTGGTGGCTTGCTCCAGATTTCCCGAGTGCCTTCACTGCTTGAGGATCTCACTGTATGGGCGCAGCACCGTTGTTTCAGGAGACCAAGAAGACCGGTACGTACCATGCTTTCCAGTTTAGACATCGTATTCAAATGCCGCCTGTCAAGGAGTGCTGAAACCGTCATGGAATCTCTTCCCTCTATCAATCACAGGGGCCAACCCACAGAGCTGCAGGCTTTCCTATCTGTTTATCTCTGCTTCTTGGCCCCAAGACGGAGAGGGCGATCAAGCCCCCTAAAAGAAGAAAGAAGAAGAAAGAAGCAGCAAAATTTCACGTCTGGGGTCACTCTCGGACTCAGTTCCCTACGTGGCAATACAACACACTAACAATTTGAGTTACTGGGCCGTCCCCCACAGTTACAAGTATTTCAAGGTCAATTTATCAATTTAACAGCTTCATCTTCTTAATCACTAAACTTCTGTCTCTTTGAGCTTGTGCTGAAAGACTGTGGCTGCTAATTAAAATGGAGCTTTACTAGCAAGTACACAAATTAGATCCTGTCAGTAAGTTTATTCTAACTATTGGTCATTTCTAAATGCCTTTTTAATCCCCTAATTTTTACATTAAAATTCAAAAGCCTAACAATCTTAATCACCCCTACATCAAATTCATCATTAAGAACAGGAAGCCAGATGGTATAATTTTGATTTACCGGACTTCAGCGTGAATTAATGTACTGAGTGCCGATAATGAATACATCAAACCTGGTATTGCAGAAACCTATGAATCTGGCATGTGAAATTAATAACACACTCTGCACAATGAAAGCATGTAAGCTCATATAAAACTGAGGAGTAATGGGCCCTTTTATTTTAAATGGTCTTTATTAGTCTTCCGTTTTGACTCTTAAGAAAAAGACGAGCATTTTGTTTAGAAGTGTACTTGCCCGTTGTACAACTATTTTTCCCCAATGTAACACAACATGAGCAGAATCAGGATGATTAATAACAAAGCTTGTCTACAGAAATTTGCTCGAAGGGTTCTCTCAGAATACCTGCTAGTTCTGCATTTATTTTGGGAATTGTACCTATCAGAGAGGGTTGGGAGATTTCTGTGAAACATCATGGCCCATAAAATAGGACGTTACTGTTTTCTTATAACGGGACCAACTTTTGGTAATACGGATACATGCCTAAGAACCACTCTTGTCTGTTCAACTTTTTCCTTGGAAACAGACGTATACTCCTTTATCCCCCATTGTTTCACTATGGCTAAAGGGGTGCTGTTTCATAACCAGGAATTAGAGAGAATCCAGATCCAGTCATGCAAATCACGTGTGCGAAAGGATGCTCATAAAGGGTCATCACAGAGGGCTGCGCACCACATAGAAATTATCAACGTCTGAAGTAAGTTGAAGCTGCCGTTTTGTGATAATGTTTATTAATGTCTCGGCTAATGCCTTTATAGGTTTTCATTAGATATATTTTTAGTTTTGTTGGCTTGCAGAGAATTCCCATTTTTGTTCGGGATTAACAGGATTAGAAGTGCAATATATTCATGTACTAAGCAAACAACTGGTAGAGTAAATGGAGACAGAAAATACAATGTTTGGGGGCAACTTAGAGTTTGCCTAAGATAAAGTGGCATCACCTCATAGAGCAAAAAAATATGTATTATTTCCGTCTGGGTTTTTTAAAACACAGAATTTATTAAATCGCCTCGTGACTGTGGTGTGAGAACGCTCGGGTGTTTTTCTTTCCTTTGAGGCGCAGGATTACAAATCAGCTGTCCAGCACGAGCCTGGAAATGGCCCCGTGTAATATACTTTGCAAATGAAGTCTTTCAAATGTCCAAAGTGCTTCTGCTTCGGATTCCTAATACACATAAGCAGACAATGTAGAGATCCAGAAATGCGGAGGCGAACGATCCCCGCTTTTGACTCGACACTATCGATAATGGTATTTGAAGAAGGTGAAAATGCCTATCTTACTTTTAGAGTGGTGATAGGTGACCAAACACTGCAAGTTAACAACCTGAGCGGCTTTCCACTTGCACGGACCGTCATTTTTCACTGCTCGGCAGGTACGCCAACTACTTCAGCAGCCTGCCTCTGGAATGAAGGCAGTGCCACAAATAGGATAATGTTCAAAAAAATGGCACAAACCTTCCATAAGTGCTATTTTCCAGATAACATTGCTCATTGGCTCAATCTATACTCACACTCGGAAGACAGTATGGAGGATAATTTGTATCTCCTAGCGATTCAGTGGTACGATTTATTGCAGAATAGGGAAGGGATGTATTAGTTCTTTATCTTAAGGGTAGGGAAAATAAAAGCACTTTTTGGGCTCCTGATATTTATTTTTGTGACTTAGCCTTCAAAAATTGTACGTTTTAATAAAGATTAGGCTTTTAAGAAGTACCCCCTTTAAACCTTACATCACTTTGAATGGAATAAGTCGGTTATTTCTGGCTGAAAATTTTTCTTACTCCTAAATCTCTTTAGCTGAAGCTCATCTGACAAACCTATTATAAAATGAATAAATGCAGCCCTGTATGATTTGTCCACTGTCGACATGTTAACACACTTTATTTGAAGGTAGATTGATGGAGGGAGGCTGAAAGAGTTTACCCTCCTGAGTTAAAGAATAGAAAACCCTTTTTTCTTAGTTTTTTTTTCTTTTTTTTTCTTAGAAGTTCACAAGAGTAGATATACAATTATCCCCGACTTGCTGATGCAAAGGAACAGAGCATTTAGTTTCTTGTCACTGTCTCTGAAATTCCTAAAGGTACAATTAGCATTTCATTTGACATAATGTTGAAAGGTTCATAGATTGATCTTCCCTAAAATGCAGCAAGAATTTTTTGAAATGCAAATTTTGACATTTATTAACTTTTATTCCAGATCTGTTTATAGACTGTAAAACTGTGCATACATTTAACTCGAAGAAGCTAAAAGGACAATGTTTAGGTGGATACTCTGTGTTATAATAAAAGTCTATTTTATTGTTTCAACAATGAAATTTTTATTATCAGAGATTTATGATATCAGCACAGCAGTTTTTACTGCATGATTCACAGTGTTTTTATAGATGTATATTCAACAAAACAAGGAGAGAAATTGTACCGCAGTGCTCCCTCTCAGGAGTGTATTTCCCCATTGAAATAATGTCAGCGGTTTTCCACCTTCAAAGCCCTATGTTTTCAAATCAATTAACAATTCTAATTGTGCAGGAACAGTTGTTCACTTAGCTTGGCAAATGGGACAGGAAACATTATTTCCTTTCTTTGCCTAAAATGAAGACTTTAATCTTCTGAACCATATTTAACATATAAAAAACACACAACTGAAAAGTTAGACAGTTTGAAACTCCATCACTTTGCCCGTCCCGGGCTTCTTTTCCGTATGGCCTACATTCCTTGCCCCGGGGCTTCCCGAAGCCTCGCTGGAAACCCGGAGCAATAACACTTCTACCTCTCGGTGCGGACCAACCTTCTGCAGATTCATTTAGACCCTGCTTTAATCGGATATTTATCTAGCCGGGCAGTGGGAAGAGTTATTACTTTTCGGAGGTAGCGACCAAGCATTGGCGGGGACCCCGGTCGTGACACTCGCGGGCAGATCTGTATCTCCAGGTTGCAAAGAGCTGACGCACCAGCGTGGAGGAGCCCGGTGTGCGGTGCCCCTTCCAGTCCTAATGTCATTTCCACCTAAAAAAAATTTTTTTATTGGGATTAAAGTGCAGCTTGTAAGATATTGAACAAAGCGGTTCATAAAACAAGAAACGTGTGCGATCTCATAAGACGTTATTAAATATGTACAGTTTAACCTTTTCTTTTTTACAAATGTATATTGGAGTATAGCTCATAACGCCTGTCCATATTTATAAAACACATAAATGCTATGATTAGAGAGGGAGATCTTTAGTACTTCGGCATCATTTGGAGAATATGCTTTATTCTGTTTCCAATAGCTTCTGAGATCATTCGAATATATACTTTCAGAGAAAGACAGCTTATATTCTAGAATGATTACAAGATCTCCAGCAAAAAGAAGACTCTTTTGGATTCACTTTCACCACATATCTTTAATTTAGGGCACTCTCTTGGGTGAGTCTCCGTGTGATTGACCTCTGGCTTATTAGTCCATTTGAATCTTACAGTTTCCTAAATATACACCTGCTATTTTTGTCTAGGGAGGATCCTAGAATTTCTTAATCATGTCTCCTTAAACATAATGCCAATGCAAGTAAACATGTAGG
Source organism: Mellivora capensis (assembly GCA_004024625.1). NCBI lineage: Eukaryota > Metazoa > Chordata > Mammalia > Carnivora > Mustelidae > Mellivora > Mellivora capensis. Next base: position 52,527 of record PISX010005582.1, on the reverse strand, counting down.
TTATTCAGTTTCCTCAAATAAAAATTAAAACATACTCTCGGTAGTCTCATAAAGATCAAACGTACAAGAAATTTGTGCATAAACCAGGCCACCAGTGTATAGACTTTGTTCTCTCAATGGAACTGCTGCAGCTGATTGAAAAGTAGGGATGCGTTGCCTGGCTGATGAGATGTAACACAGAAGTGCAAAAATCACATTGTGGTTAGCTGGCTTTCAAATACTCCTGAATGTAGTTCAAGATCCTCTGTAAGGTCCCTTGGCCCAAAGGATAGTAGAGAATTCCAAGGCAGCATGATGGATAATGGAGGACATCTCCATGTATATTTTCTCTGAAGGAACAGAAATAGATAATAGGAAGAGGAAGAGAAATTTTGTTCATGTGTCTTTTTCTCATTGTAATGTAAGTGAAAGCAAGTTGTTATTTTAAATTTCGTTTATGTTTTTTTTTAATTTATTTATTTGACAGAGAGAGATCATAAGTAGGCAGAGAGGCAGGCAGAGAGAGAGGGGGAAGCAGGCTCCCCACCAAGTAGAGAGCCCCATGCGGGGCTCAATCCCAGGACCCTGGGATCATGACCTGAACTGAAGGCAGAGGCTTAACTCACTGAGCCATCCAGGAGCCCCAATGCTGTTTATGTTTTTGAGAGGAAATATTTTATTGTGCACTCATATACTGACTTACGTGATATGGCCATGTCTCCTCAACCTTCAAAAATCTTACTCAAATGCCCAGTGGTCCCTGAAGATTCCCCTTACCTCTGTCAAATGAGGAATGAATGATTTCTCCTTCTTTCTGTATTCATAGAGCACTTTTTAAAAAGTCACCCTACTTGGGGCTCCTGGGTAGCTCAGTTGTTAAGCATCTGCCTTCAGCTTAGGTCATGATCCCTGGGTCCTGGGATCCAGCCCCCATTGGGCTCCCTGCTCAGCGGGGAGCCCGCTTCTCCCTCTCCCACTCCCCTGCTTGTGTTCCCTCTATCACTGTCTCTCTTTCTGTCAAATAAATAAATAAATAAATAAATAAATAAAATCTTTAAAAAACAAAAAAAGTCACCCTACTTGTACTTATCACTTCTGTTTGTGTATCATATGCTGAATGACACCGTGGACAATGAGAGGAGGGAGACTCTGTTTTCTACAACGCTCTGCCCTCCATCGGGCCAGGTATTGTGGACAGAACGTGATGCACAATAAAACGCTAAATGACTGACTGCAGAAGCAGAACAACACAGGGCGAATGCATAGCAGATTTTCTCAACCTCAGCGCTATTGACATTTGGGACCTTATCATTCTTTGTTGTCTAGGCTGTCCTGTGCATTATAGGATGCTCAGTGGCCTCCCTGGCCTGTACCCACTAGATGTCACAAGGACTGCTTCCCCAAGCTGTGGCAACCAAAGAAGTCTCCAGACATTAGCAAGTGTCCTCTGAGGAGCAGAATTATTGCTTCCCCTTCCCCTCCCTCCACGTTGAGAACCAGTGATACGGATGGTGACACCCACAAGGCCAAAGGAAAAGCTACTATGGTATTTCGGAAGGAAGCCATAAATTAGCGTCACATACAATCTATACAATAATTAGCACTACCAAATCACCTCATTGATTATCCTCACAAATCCTCACAGCTGTATTTTTCCCTCCCCTACATCATCTTTGTAGGTTCTCATAAGTTATTATTATTATTCGTCTTATTAATTTGTACGGGTTCATGCGAAAGTATGTCCTTACGTTCAGGCACTGTGAGCTTTATGCTCACATCCACTTCTCCACATGTGATTCCGAGAATAGTATCTTAACAGTAAACTGAGTTTGGCTTGGGGAGGTCCTCTACGGTCAACGTTGTACCAAGGCACATACTTCAGAGGGGAGTTGAAGTTTAGCTGTGTGGCTGCTGCAGAGTTTTATTACGTTACCTACATTTTCTCGATTTAGACCTGAGTGTGTCCATAGTTGAGTGTATTTTTAGTACTTAGAAGGGTGTTAAAGATGGTTTCACTTATTTGCGGAGCATAACAAATAACACGGAGGACATGGGGAGATGGAGAAGAGAAGGGAGTTGAGGGAAATAGGAAGGGGAGGTGAACCATGAGAGACTATGGACTCTGAAAAACAACCTGAAGGTTTTGAAGGGGCGGGGGATGGGAGGTTGGGGAAGCCTGGTGGTGGGTATTACGGAGGGCACGTATTGCATGGAGCACTGGGTGTGGTGCAAAAACAATGAATACTGTTATGCTGAAAAGAAATTAAAAAAATTTAAAAAATTTAAAAAAAGAAGGGTGTTAAAGAGAGAAGAAATGGAGTAATAAACATAGAGATTTCAACAAAAAAATTGTATCAGGGGGTGGTACCTAGAACAGAGAAAATCAGGAGGAAGGGAGAACTGGAGAAAGTCTCATCGATAAAAATTAGTCATGCTTTGTGTGTCCTCCGGATTTTGTCACAATGTCTCTCAAGCTTGGGCCACATGCTCTCATCATTCTCCAGCCTACTTACAAAACCAGAGGCTTGGTCTCTCTTCCTCCTTTATAACTTTTCATCCCACTATTATTGCTATTATTATCTTATCATTATATTTTAAAATATCATCATACCCATGCCTGCTTTCAGGAAGGAATCATATAATTTTACAATGGGAAAATGAAAATGGGTATTCCAGGAATAATTATAGAATGAACGAATATAACAAAAATCTTAGGTGGCTGTTTAAAATTATTTACCTATCTATTCCTTTATTTTCCCTTAAGCAATATGAAGTGGGGGAGGCTTAAAAATGTTTTTACGAAGACATTAACAATGTGGCTAGCTCACTACAGTAGGACCTAAGTAGGGGACACGTGGCCACAGCAAAGGGGGAGGTGGGGAATGAGATGGATCTAGCAGAGTCTGCTAAACAAAATGCACCTCATTAAGCCTTGTACAATTCTTGGAGGTGATGACACAAATATGGCTTCATTCTTCCTTGAAGGTAATGTGAAGAGGGAGACGATGGGTTAAGATTCAGTGTCCATTAGATGAAAAGCAAACCATCGTTTAGGAGACACAGAAAGATATTTTACACTGAGCTGAGAGAAACATTTTTCCTTTGGGAAGGTGAGCTAGTTACAACAACAGCAAAAAAAAACACAAAAAACAAAAAACAAAAAACAAAAAACCTCAAATGAATTTTGCACTATTTAACAAACAAAAAGCAAAATGTATTTGATTAGATAGTTTTAAATGCTCCCCCCATAAGCAGAGTCCAAACTCAAAAGAAAATATTTCGTTACGTTTCTACATGGTAGGAAGAATATCCCATACAAATGCTTATATAAGACACTTTCGGTTACATGATGTTCAAAGTCTTTCACTAGCTTTTGCAAAAGATACAGAATGGCTCTCCAAATGGATGAATGACTATTCTTCAAAAATGACCTTTTATAAAAGCTGAGGGCATAAAATTAAATCATAATTCAGCGAAGGCATTTTTCCAGAAAATAAGATAATATAGTCCGGGTATATTACTTTCAGATGCCCTCACCTAAGTCAGTAATAGCATTTGGAGAACTTTGAAGGAATAGAAAGTTAACATCCCTTAGATCAATGGTCCTCAAATATTTCTGCCCCAGCCAGTGCTGGATAACCCAACAGGCAAAACACAGGAGAAAAAAGGAGAGAATAAAGAAGAAAAATCTGGGAAAATACTGTTTCAATTTCTGTATATGTGTGAATTCTTTCACCTTGAGCCATTTGATTTTTATTTAGACTACTAAAGTTATCTTCATTTTGAACTAATGTCAGTGGGAACCACAGTATTTTCAATGTTTTGGGCTCCTGATGGCCCCACAAACTTGAGAAATAGGGTTTTCTAGTATCAGTAAGGGTATGTCTGAAGATGCAATTCTCACCTTGGGGAATTAAGACCGATGTGGGCTGGGAGAAGCAAGAGAATGAGAAAGGGCAAGGTGGGGATGCTAAAGTCTCCCCAAGGATCCGATTTTTAGTTGCCAGGGTAATATTTGCCAAAGCACTCATGGTGATTCTCAAGTGTCACCATTTTTCCTTCTTACTTTATAAACTCTCTTTTCCTCCCCCAAATCAGCATCTCTGCTGAGATTTTGGCAAATAATTTATCACAGTCAAATCAGAGCTGAATGTGCTCTTAAAGGCTTCAAGTGCCCATCTTGTGAGCTATTGATTAAATAAAAGTACACATCTCTTACTTAACAACTGTTCAAGTAGCAAAGTAGATAAAGTTTAGACAACTGAGGAGTTTCACAAGTATCCTTGTTTTGACCATGGGAAAGTCACTGTGGGTAGTGCAGGGGTTTATGTCTGAAAAGGGCCACAATTTTTCTCAAAGAAGAACTTTAACTTCTCTGAAATTGATACCTCAAAGAACTAATATCCCTGAATTTCTCTGCCCTCAAGCATAGATCAATTTTGGATACTTCCATCATAGAAAGAACAACAGGTAGAAGTGATTTTAAGTAAGACTTTATCCTAATTTGTTTGCCAATACGCATCCCTTGCAAAATTCATCCTTTTGTAGAAAATGAACATCCTCCCCTGGATATCAAGAACTTAGGATTTAAAACCTCATGAACCGAGCTAGAATCTTTTTTTTTTTTTAAAGATAGGAATAATGTGTTCTGATTTATTGTTATTTCTTCCCCTCAACCCTGAGTAAAACAGGATTATCAAATCAAGAAAAGGTGGTCCTAGAGTAAATACCATAAGAAGGTGGACAGACTTTATTATCACTGGACTGGGAGTCTTATTTCCACACTAGCTTTATCCATGAATTCCTGTTTGCATATGTAATTGAAGAACCCCGTATTGTTGTTAGGGTCACTCAGTGTGCACTTACTTCAAAATTCAGAATTAACATTGAATTTTAAATGAATAATATTAATAAAACTATTATCATTTCTACACTACGGCTGAATTAAATAATTCCATTTATATTAATGTGTGCTACCCATTTTTAAGGAAATATTTGTCTGGTAAAATAAAGGAATTAAATAATGATGGGCTTTATTTTCTGCTTACAAGTATGTCCTTAGTTTACATGTGGTACAATGTATTTCCTCACGTCTATCATTTCCTCACGTCTATCGGAGTTGGAAAGGAAAGACTGGCACAAAATCCCAATGAAGACAGGAAATATTGAAAAGGAAGAACTTACAATTTTGGTTTGTCGTAAAGAAAGAGTCTCTATCTTCTGTGCCAGTCTCAAGCCCCGGTTTTGCCCCATTTCGCTATGTTCTTCTCTTTCCCCCATCTGAGTGGATTTGAGTAGAATATTGTGGTTTTCCACTACTCTTTCTGCTCCTGACCTTCAGCACCGCCTACACCTTTGAATGGGACCCTCGTCCAACTCTATCAGATTAGTGAGTTCTTCTACTATGTTTCTATGACCTCCATAGACCTCGGGTTGTGATGACTGGCCCCTTTCAGGAGACGGCTTTTCCTGGGGCTGGCTCCATACTCTCTTGTCCATTCCTCCTTTCCCAGATTCCATCCTGCCTTGCATTCTATCCCTCCTCCCTGGCTAACTCCTTCCTTGAGAACTGATATTATTAAGGAAGTGGGAAAATCTCTAGAATGGAAAATAAGATGAAGAATAGATATAAGACAGGTATTTGAAAACCAGTTGAAAATAATTATGATATCCTAATCTTAGCCAAAGAGGTAGACTAAGGAGTTTGAGAAGATTAGAGTGATTTTCAGAAGGCACACAGAGTAAACACATTGGGTTATAGAAATATTTAAAGAAAGGGGGTCAATTTGTCAAAACTGCAGTCAAATATAATGACTGTAGGGTTGGCAGGAACAATGATGGTCTCTTTATTGGCTTACATGTATTTAGTAAACAAAATTTTAAAGGCAACATTTTTATCATCTACTTTTACCCCCTATGATTACTTTTTCCTTCCTTGAAATACATGCATTTGGAGAAATTCTGTAAGTGAAGCATGCCTTTTTCTTGCTAGGTCAAAACAAAGCATTACAGTGGCCTCTTAATAAATGTCAATTACCTTCCCTTTTCCCTGAGCCTGGAATTATGCTAATAACATTCTGCTGAATATTCATAGACTCATACAGTATTCGATCTGGAGAGGAATTTAGACATATTCCTACCCAATTCCCTCTAAGAAAGATGAAGATATTGTGGCTCAGAGACTTGAAGTGGCTTGGAGGTGGTTGCCCAGCAAGTTAGCAGTGCAGCCAAGACCAGAAGCCAAGTATTGCAGGGAGGGAACAGCATGAACAAGAATCTGATGTAAGGAAACAACACATTCCTGGAACTGAGAGAACTGTGCTTCTAGGCTGTAGGGTTAGGTAGATGCCAGAGTGATCAGAGTCTTATAGGCCATATTAAGGATTCAGGGAGTAATGAGAGACATTAGATGTTAAGGAAGAATGGTGACACCGGGGTGGTATTTTTCTATATTATTTTTTATTACTATATATAGAAAAGTAATATAAAAGTATTACTTTTCTATATTATTTCCATTGAGTGGTAAGATTCTCTGCTTCTCTAATACCTTTACTCTCTATTCAGGATGGAGTGCTGTTCTCAGGTCAGGATGCAAATTTTCTACCTTTGTCCTAATGACAATTTCTTCCTTTGTTCCTCTTCTACCACCTCCACTTACCCTCCAGGCCAGAACACTCTGCACTTAGATCATCTTCACCATCAGCTGAAAACAGAGGTGACCTTTCTTTGCCTTGCTTCTCTACCTCCCCACGCTTTTCTGTCTATTCTCCTTTCTTGGATTATCATACTTCACCTCAAGAAAATGTTTTTAGGCCCCACTTAGTCCTTAGATCCTTTTTCCATGAGTGGATGTAGCCTCCAAAACCTTCATGAACCAGACTCTGAGATCCAAACTTTCCCATGAATATCTTCCTTAAATGAAAAAATAAGGGAAAACTCTCTTTGCTTATCACTACAGAATGTTCATATCTCACTTTTATATAGTCTTTTTGTAGGCATTTGTCCTATTGGCGAGTCCTGATGTTTGTATACTTAACAGCAAGGCATTTGAAGTAATAATTCTCTTTCTTTACACTACATTCATAGCACTACCTTCAACTGTCACAGCCTAGAGCATCCAGATTACATTGCTTTAAATCTCTGAAGGTCCAAACATAATGCAAGGATTAGAAAAGGCAATTGGAACCTACTGAATAGTTGGCATATAACAGATGTTGTGCTATAAAATTTCCTTATCAGGCTGAGGTGAGCCAAACTGGGATTCAGAGTCTAGACTTTGGCAAAATGCATGAGCCAGTGGCTCTTGTAGGTATCTCCTTATGAAAGTGAGTCTTCAAGGGGACTTCTACATTTTGGCTAGAAGCAAAGAGATGGACATGGGGCAAAGGAACATGAAAAGAGAGGAGGAAATGAACAATGCTTGTGGGTTGCATGGCATCTATCCTCTGCTAGCTGGTACTGTGGGCCAAAGATGATTTAGACACCTTAAATGCAGAAGCTGTATTTGTGGAAGAAATAGTGTTCTGGGCATGAAACAAAAGCATGCTTCAGAGGCTCACATAGTAAAGTATATTCCAAAACTGGGAAGAAAATTATTTGCTTCCTGACTCTGTCACAAACCACAGTGCTACTTGAGGGATCAGGGAAGCGCCTTACTGAGGGAGGCTCAGTCTGGAAGAGGAGTTCTCTCATGGAAAGAAGCAAAAGGGGTCATGACAAGGTTCTACCACAAGAACATGATCTGGGACAAGAATGGGGCTCTTAAAATAATTGAGAGGATTATTGACTTTGGTCATGCGGGTGGGCTCCAGGAGCAGTGTATGTTAATATTATCTCAAAAGAATAGGATCAGGTGACATACATATCACCTAATTTAATTCCTTAAAAGTCTTTTGAGAATAGGGTTATGATTCTCATTTTAGATGAGAAAATATATACTCAGGCAGATTAAATAGTTTCCCAAGGTCACACGGGTAATGAATGGGGGTCCCAGGATTCAAACCCAAACCTTGGCAACTCCCCATACCTGCATTCTAGGACTATGCTACATTGCTTCCTGATTGCTTGGTACTTGCTTTCTGATTGGTTGAGTATTCCATGTGAGAGGTGGCCAGAATAAAGGGTACCCAAAAGCTCATTCATTCATTCACTCATTCATTTACTGAAAGGCATCCTAGAAGTGTGGGAAGAGTGTGGGCTTTCAAGTCAAGCAGACCTGAGCCCAGATCCCAAGATTGCCAGTTTACTAGCTATAATCCTTAGGAAAGATACTTTTACTCCATGAGCCTTGGTTTCCTTGTCATTACGTGGGAACATCAACATGCTTTTTGAATACTGATGTAAGGCCAAAATGAGTTAAGGAGTATATAGTTCATACTAAAGTGCCCCGGACACAGTAGGTTCTCAGGAAATGATATATATGTTATTATTGGAAGTTCCTGCAGTTTCTCCTGAACTCCTTGCATCCAGGAAAGAAACCATGTGAAACATGTCAGTGCCAAATACTAACAGATCACATGTTAGTTCTGCCAGTTCTCGTTTTATCTTGCATCTTCCCTAGCATACCTTTTTTATTTTTGCTTCCATATATAAAATGGCATATGGGAGTACATCATTCTGACCCTTCCTGCTAGGAACCAAACCATAACTTCTTTTTCTATAAAAGGAAGGAGATGGTATTGACCTACATCTTTTCTCTTTGGCAAGTACCCACATTACATGTTTATATAGACTTTTAGGAGTTCTTTCTTAAAGCAGCTTACTTATGGCTAGAAAGTGCATTTATTTCACCTGAAAGGACATCAAAGAGGCATTCCTGTATAAAATTCACTGAGTTTTTCTTAACTATGCATTGTCATGAGACCATATGGCCGTAAATGATTTAGTTTTTCATGAAAAATGGTTTTAAATCAAAAATGAAACCTGCTAAAAAGAATTTGCATACTTGATGAAAAATAAAGGCAATAAAATGTTTAATCTGGCTGTGAGAAATGTACTGGGATTTCATAAACAGCCCTTACATAATAAGGAAATACATTTTCATTATGACTGTTGCATTACCAGGTTATGGAAACTTGGCCTCTTTAGATAGTGATACAGAAAACTGGAGCATAAATGGTATTTACCTTAAAATTAAAGTGAATCTGGCACATCTGGAAAATTGTGAGGCAGTACCTGCCCAGGTCCATGTAAATGATGAGCTTACTGGGAAAACACTGAGATTTAGGGATATAGGAGGAAGTGAGATTGAGTGGAAAGAGAGACATGGTCTGATTGGAGTACTGTGACCTCATTAATAAGGACTGGGAAGGTAGATCTATAACATAACATCAAGTAAACACATAAAGAATGGTTTCACTAAAAATCTCTCTGGGAAATTGAACATAAGAGGACTCAACAGCATTGAGAGCAATAGTGCTGGTAGTCTTGGGAAATGCCATCTTGGCTCAGATGCATCAGATGCTCTCTCAAGGCACCTGCCAAGAAAGGAGATGTCACCCAACAGGAAGGAGTACAGAGGAGAATAGCCACCACTGCATGTTGGCAGGTAAACAGCAGGATTGGAAAGTGAAGTTCACATGAGACAGCTGCCCCCAGGAAATGTTCGTAAATATTTTGGGGAGAGTTTGACCTGATTGGCATTCCTGAAGAATTGATGTAGTGGAAAAACTATACTGATGACACTAGGTTCACCTTAAGTGGGTATCATAAGTTACATATTGAATTTCTTCCTACTTAAATAAGCTACTAAATCACACTATAAAATGCAATCCCTGGTTCTGGATTTCTTTGAATATGTACAGTGTTAGTTACAGCATACCTAAAATTCAGCGTGCCACTCCTTTGAATTTGTATTAAAGAGGCAATGTGGGGAAAACACCATGAATTTAAAAAAGAATACAAAAGTAAAAGCATGTTAATATAAATTGTTGCAATTGTTAACCACTTTGGAAAGAAGCTGATTTCTCAATTTATCACATTGATTAGATGACAGCTGCTTCTTGTGGAGAGACACAATTCTGTGTCATTCAAGAGACTGTCCAAGCTACAAGCAGGGCTATGGATGACTTCACCCATACTGCACACCTTGGGCTGGCTCCATGCTGCACAATCTTCTAGACTTCAGCCATTCTAGGAGAGATTCCAAGCATCTTGGGCAGTCACACAGACTCTCAGGGAAAATGGGATATTTCTGAGTCAGGTTCATGAGCTTCATAGTCTTAAAAGATATGGTCAAGGGACGCCTAGGTGGCTCAGTTGGTTAAGCAGCTGCCTTCGGCTCAGGTCATGATCCCAGCGTCCTGGGATCGAGTCCCACATTGGGCTCCTTGCTCGGCAGGGAGCCTGCTTCTCCCTCTGCCTCTGCCTGCCACTCTGTCTGCCTGTGCTCGCTCTCTCTCTCTCTCTCTCTGACAAATACATAAATAAAATCTTTAGAAAAAAAAAAGATATGGTCAAAACACTACATCCTCCCCCATGCAAGTAATAATTTACTTGTATCTAATGCTTATTTCAATTTGTTATAGTTTTGAGGTGCTTTAAATCTAAAGATACACAAAGACTTGAAAGATCGTGTAGGAAATGTGTTGGTCATTAAGGATCTAGAAGAATGGAAGGGCACCTGGCTGGCTGAGTAGATAGAGTATGTGATTCTTGATCTTGGGGTCATGAGTTCACCTCCCATGTTGGGCCTAAACAAAAGGATCTGGAAAAGTGGAAAGTAATAATTTTACATCTAATGAAAGACAACCCAGGAATCAGACCGATGTCTTTAACTTGTGTCAAAAAGATGTAAAGCCTAAGTGGCATCAATTCTAAGTTATGCTTTCCCAGCTTGGTTTACGAGTACCTTCTCACAGAAATTTCTTTGATTAGTTGCACCTTTGGATAAGCTTCTTAAAAGGTATTGTAGGTTTGTGACACCTGGCTGGATCAGTTAGTTAAGTGTCAACTTTTGATTTTGGCTTAGGTCATGATCTCAGGGTTGTGGGATCAAGCTGCATATTGGGCTCCATGCTTATCCTGGAGAACCTCTGCTTGAGGTTCTCTCCCTCTCCGTTTGCCCCTCTGCCAATTTATGAGTTCTCTCTTTCTCTCTCTCAAATAAACAAATAATTTTTTTTAAGTGTGTTATATGTTCATAGTTGGGAGCTGATATGCTTCCACCAGGCTTCTTGAGTTTATACCCTAATTCTCTACTTCCTTACTGTGTAGTCTTTTTTTCTTTTTTAAAAAGATTTTATTTATTTATTGACAGAGATCACAAGTAGGCAGAGAGGCAGGCACAGAGAGAGAGAGAGGGAAGCAGGCTCCCCGCTGAGCAGAGAGCCTGATGTGGGGCTCGATCCCAGGACCCTGCGATCATGACCTGAGCCGAAGGCAGTGGCTTAACACACTGAGCCACCCAGGCGCCCCCTTACTGTGTAGTCTTGGTTATACCATATACATCTTACTGGGCTTCAGTTTCCCAGCTTTTAAAATTGGAATCATACAGCAACCTATGTGGTTATAAAGCCAAATAAGTATCTGGCGATATTTTGCATGGAGACAAAAATAGTTTTATAGCTATTCCAAAACCAGACACAACCAAGAAAAGAGATTTGAAATAAAAACTTCTAACAAACATACAAGAAAGCTTCTTAGTCTTTAAGTGTTTTAGAAATGGCATTAATGATGACAAATAACAATAATGTGTATATCAAGCTATAGAGGTCATAGAAATTTTTTGCATGTATTATCCTATTTGAGAATTATAATTACAGATGGATATACATGAGGTTATTGAGGTTAAGTGCTGGGATTGAAATGACACAGTTTTTAAGTGACAGAGTTGGAAAATGTACTGAGATTTTCTAATCCCAAAGCCAGTGATTTCCACTTCATTGCTCACCCTATCAAATCAATTTTTTAAAGTTTAGTACTTGTAAGGTTAGAACCATACCTGAAAAATATACTTTGTATCAGTAGATATTTTCAACACATCTGCTTTTACTCAGACTTCTGTCATTTCTTGTATTGTGAACAAAATGTTTTTACTGATGCCTAAGTCATAGGACCTGAAGATGCTGTGATTTTTGAGGGGTGATTAAAAGGTCATTCAGGGTGGGTCAAATATTTGGTTCCTTAGGGGAATCTGGGAACAGGTCAAGGGCTAAATCTGTCAGGGCTCATGGTATTTCAGAAAAGTTTAACAAAGATCATAATCTAATATTAGTCTTTTGCCAGAATCTTGATGAACTTTGAATCAAACTAGAAGGCTACAAAGCAGCTTCATTATTATCAAAAGTAAGAAAAGTCTGAGAAATTGCTATAGTTAAGAAGAAGCTAAGGAGATATGATGGCTGAATGTGGAGTGATACCTTGGAAATGGGATCCTTGGGACGCCTGGGTGGCTCAGTTGGTTGGAAATGGGATCCTGAAACAGAAAAAAAAAGGAGATTGGGATGAACTACTGAAATCCAAATAAACTATGAAGTTCAGCTAGTAGTCATGTACCAGTGTTGGTTTCTTGGTTTTGGCAAGTGCATTACAGTCCCGAAAAATGATAACAGTTGGGGAAATGAATGAGGGACATAGATGAATCCTCTGGACTATCTTTGCAACTGTTCTGTAAATCTCAAAGTATTCCAAAGTCAACATGTTATTAACACTGAAAGAAAAAAATCCCTTTGATAGTGTCTGAGATTCTGTGTAACTTAGGTTGAGGTTTAAAAAACTTCAGTATTCAATCCTATCTTCTTCTATTTCCATTCAATCTGAGGGTCACACAAAGGACCCTTGACTCATCCCCCCCACCACCACTACCTACACACTTTTTAAAAATTATTTGTATTCTAAATGCCTGATCTGCTCCTGATCTGTCTTCTAATAGTAGAAAAGCATGCAGAGATGCTTGTTATTCTCAGTGGAGGCTCTGAGAACCTCTCCAACAGGTTTTTGGGGCTCATGCTAGTACATCATGTAGTCATCCCTTACCAGGGAGCCCACTATCTCCCAAGCACAGTGTTGGGTGCTGGAGATACAAAGTAGAAGCAAAACAAAATCCTTGCCCTTAAGAAGGACATGCTCTATTTGGGTAAGCACATAAAACACGTAAGAGAGAATCGCAAAGCATAGCGATGTAGCAAGAGTATCAGGGCAGTCCAGGAGAGGGAAACAGTTGCCTCATACAGTCTGAAGGAAGGGATCAAGGTGGGGATCCCGGTGGGAGTGACCTCTGAACTGAGTCTCAGTCTAACAGTCCCAGGAAGGAAGGACGACAGGAGCGGAGGAGGTGGGCAGAGGAAATAGAAATTCTCCAGGCAGCAGAGACTGCATCCCAGGGCACTCTTGTGGGAGACAGGAGAAGCTTGCTGACACTTTCTGGGAAGAAGGAAATGACAAGAGGCAATAAAGCCCCAAACCTGGAGGAGTTGAACCGTAATCATTTTCAGTTGAGATTCAGTCCTCTAGGAAAGGGAGCAAGCTTCCCCCCAGCAGCTCACTTCAAACTGAATCATTCTTCTCATCCATTTCTTTGCAATCCTCATCATCAATATGTTCAGTCGTAAGATAATGCATCTCTATTGCCGCATCCTTTATTTGGAGATCTAGATCGAGCAAATGGCTTAAGAACATGGGGTTTAAACTCATATTCCACCTGTTCATAATTCTGTACCATCTCTCCGTTCCTCGGCAAGGTGGGACTCTGTTTTCCCATCTATAAAATGGGGGTGATAATAATACAGTCTATTTTGTTTGGTGGCTGTGAGGCTTTAAATGAGAGACAGCACGTGCTCTAGAAAGCACTCACGATTTCACACCGCGTCATGCCAAGTTTCACACAGCTGGGCTGCTCAGAGGTCGCACTCCAGAGCCGGGTGCCCCAGAGCTGTGTCCTGGCTCTGTCCTGTCCTGATTGTATGGTCTTGGGTCAGTTTCTTACTGCTCTCTACCTAAGTCTCCCTCAGGGAAATGAGCTTTGTTTTATCACAAGGACTAAATGAGCAAATCACTGTCGACCTGCTGGGAAGTGTCTGGCTCATTTTATTTTTGTTTTGTTTTTAAGATTTTGTTTATTTATTTGACAGACAGAGATCACAAGTAGGCAGAGAGGCAGGCAGGGAGAGAGAGGAGGAAGCAGGCTCTCCGCGGAGCAGAGAGCCTGATGTGGGGCTTGATCCCAGGACCCTGGAATCATGACCTGAGCCCAAAGCAGAGGCCTTAACCCACTGAGCCACCCAGGCGCCCCTGGCTCGTATGTTTGTTCTGAGCAGATCACATGAGCTCATGAGCACAGCAAAGGCAAAGAGGGAGCTACTTTTATTATTACTTGGAACTGGAGCCTAATGCTCCTAGCATGCTTGGACAAGAAAGGAAGACCTAACCTTGAGGCCCACCACAAACCTATCAGAAAGCAGTTTTCTGGATTTTTGTGTTTTGTTTTGTTTTTTGTTTTTTTTGGTTCCAGCCTGCCAGCCGAGGCCATCAATCAAACAGATTAGTTATTGCCTCCTAGCTCTGTTATTGTTGACCCGTGTTCAAAATAAGAAAGGAAAAAAAATAATAAATGTATCCAAAGAAAACTACAAGCAATAGTAGTTTGCCACAAACCCCCAAAAGCTTCATTCTCATTTTAAGAGCGCATCGTGGAGTTTGGAAAAGAAGTCTGACTACTCCCACCACAGATCTTTATTAACTTCTTAGTAGCACTTTCTATCAGTTATCCTAATAGGAGGAGGCACCCTGATATTGAAGTCCAGTTACATGATAGGATCACAAATAGCTCAGACTCTCATATGTACAAAAATTGCATTTTTTTACAATTGAGGTTTGAATAGACTCAGAGGAAAATGAGATGAATTTTTTTCCAATATATTCATAACTAATTACTAACTAAAGAAACCCCTTCTATTTCATTCCTCTGCTTTTATTTGGGGCCTAGCATTCAAGATAATTATTGCCTAGGATATTGAGGTGTACTGGACCATATAAAAATAATTCTTCAAAGATACACTTCTACAAACCATTGAGCAACATGAATAGAACTCTTGTCACAAATACAGACTGACAGGTCATTCCTTGGCATTTTCACACAATATTGAAAATCAGCCTAAACTGGCAGGTGTAAAGTTCCTAGATTCTCACTTGACAGAATAATTCAGTACTGATAGTTTGTGACTGATAATAGGCAAAAGGTGTGTAACAGACAATAGCCTCCAAGAAAAGAATAAAATTTTATTCAAGAGCAGCTAAAAGTATAAATATTTTTATATAAAGTTCTTAGCAGCTTAATGCACGTGGAATTCCAATGACCCTAAGACAGCAGATTATCTCGAAAATATCGCAACGCGAACTCAGCAATACCTCCCAACACATGCCTCCTCCGTGTTTCTCTGCCTTCCTGGCTGGCAAATATTTATGAAGGCAAAACTTACCCTTTTGTCTTAACGTAAATGCCAGCTCCTTGATCCCTCCAACAGTGCCCACTCAGCTGGAGAGCACGCTGACCATCTCTGTCTTCTCTTGCTTGCTTATGAGATTCTGTAATCACTCAAATCAGGGACGGACTTCACCTTTCTCTCTCTTTCATCAGCAAAAGAGAGATCAGTGCAGTAACCATTTAGAAAGTCCTTTTGGTGAAATGAGCTGCTTTTGTAACTAAATTCCCCAGAGATGTGACCATCTGATACCACAAGACCAACAGGAGATCCAACTACCTTCAGTCTAGCTGTGTTTTCGGGGGCATTTTACCCAACTGGTCCTCCAAACGTATGTCCCAGGACAGTGCTTCTCCAACCACTCCAACCACTCCAACCACTTGAGTGCTAGTTAAAATGCAGACTCTGATTCAGAAGGTTTGGCAGGAATTGAGATCCTGTATTTCCATTAAGTTCGTATGAGATCCTGATGCAGCCGGTCCAAAACCATTATTTTTGGCTCTGAGAGAAAACAAGAGAGAGAAAACAACTCTCTCAGAGCCTTGAAAACAAGGCTCTGAGAGAGTCAGAACAACTCGAGACTCTAAAGAAAGCATCTGCCTGAATTTGACCAGCATATTTATTTGCATAATAACCTAAATCCTCAGTGTATTAAAACCTTTTTCATCTTAGAATAGGAGAATGGAGTGTCAACTTCTGCTTTAGGCAGGGTGAATAGAAAAATGGTAGTGTTTATCCTTTTTAGAGAAAAAGGATTATGTAGGGAACAGGATCCCAAAGAGAATTTTCCTGTACAACCTAGAGCCCATAAGGAACATACAGGCACCAGGTTTCCACTTCCCTTGGCTGAATAAGAAACTCTCTGTTCCATGCGACCACTCTGTCCCATCTCCAGATGCCACAAAGATTGACACATTAATATTTACATTTTGGGAAGTATTTAATTCTTCAGGAATAAGTTAAGGCATGAAATTAGTAGTAGTTAGCACTGCTTTAATTATAAATCAAATTACTCATTAAATCATTCACTGAAAACAATGGACATCCCATTAGCATGGAGAAACGTTTTGTTATAAAATGTATTAAATATTAGGTAGACTCCCCAGACTGTCAAACGGTACCTGATCTGTACCATCTGGGTTTGAGGTCCCTCCATGGCTTCCTAGGAGACTGCCTCATCAGGAGCTCACAAAAGAAAGCTAAGGGCTACCCATGTCTATCGGGGTTACAATGGGGACCCCAGACTTCTACTAGGATCATTCCTTGATGTGACATTCTGGCAATGACTTGCTCAGATACTATTTGTTTGTCCTTGTTAATGTATTCAGTTCAATCCAGCAAATATTTATTGAGCATTACTATCAGGCTCTGGGGGACATAAAGATAAATAAGGCTTGATTTTTATATTCACAGAGCTGATCACCATGTAGATTATTTATCAGTGCTATTATGTTAGAATGTGCATCATTTTGTTGCTTTGTGCTTCTCCTCAACCAGGGTGTAGACTTCTTGAAAGTGAAGGTCTTTTCTGAATTGTCTTGATGTTCAGTATCTGTAGAGTTTCTCGGCAGGAAGTCACAGTAGGACAGTAGGACTCTTAGGCACATTTGTCCCAGACACTTTCCATCATGATGAGAGTCTCCCCACGTGGCTTCCCTATTCCCAGGGAAGCAAGGTGGAAAGAGGAGTCTTGAGAAAAAGTCCTCCCTTCTCTCAACACCAGGAAAGAATAGAATGCCTTTACGTAATCTTTTCTTTTCTTTTCTTTGTTAAAATATAAGGCATGACGTTTAAAGTCTTGTTTTGTTTTTTCAGCATTTTTGTCTCATAGGACAGATTCCCATGACTACCAGTTAACACAAACAACAAGAACACTTACATGTCAGGTACTGTTCTAAGAATTTTATAAATATTACCTTATTTGATTTGAATAGCAAGCCTATGAGGTAAGTCCTTATTTTAGAACGGGGCAAATTGAGGTACAGAGAAATTAAGTAATTTGTCCAAAGTCACACAATCTTTTGTAGCAGAGTATAACAATGACTTGGGACTTCACCCTCTGGTGTTAAATTTATTGACCCTGAGAAAGTTGAAAAGAGGTGTAAAGCTAAATCCATTTCAAGTTATGTAGAACGTTTCTTGCACACCACACTTCCAGGTCTTTCTTCTGAGAAAACTTTTTTGAATCCCTGACTCAGTTTCATGTTTACTATAAATTACACCTGAGGACATAGGTCCCAAAGGAACTGTGTAACCCTTGGTACACCCGGATCACACTGTTGGTCTGTGTGATCATTGGGCTAATACGCATATCCACATGAGATGGAAGCTTCGTGAGGTCAGAGCCTATGTGTCCTGAATGCCAACACAATGCTTGGTCCACAGGCGAGGCTCAGTGATTGTTGTCGAAGAAAGCTGAATGAATCTCCATTTTACAAATAGATAAACTGAGACCCAGAGAGATGAGAAATGACTTGCCCAAGCTTACACAACTTGAACGAGATAGATGAGGAAAGCTTTGAAACTTGTTCTGCCCGACTTTCAAGCCCACTTTCTGTTCTGAACTGCATTTTGTATTACCTACCCATGAATGGTTGCCATTATTCTCTGAATGGAGTATTTACAGAATGCAGTATTTATAGAATGCGGCTGAAGTATATGAGAGATTAAGACATGAATTGGGGTTGTTATTGAAGGTTGCAGTAAACTTATTGAAGATGCTTTTGTTCCTTTTAATATGTTTTTAGTTTATGATAATGTCTTTCACCTAATAAGGATCTAGTACGTAGTTGAATAACTGACTTGAAAAGAATACCGGGAAAGCAAAGGCCTCTATAGGTTTAAGATATTGTTGATGGAAAAAGAAGTATGTCATGCTGATGCTTGGACTGACTAATCACTCTCCTTTTTTATTTTATAGGAACCATCTTCATATCTGAAAATGATATTCCTAATAAGGACATACCAAAAAACAGCACCAGTCTTTCTATTATTGGCTTGGGAAGAATTTAAATAGAAGTCAGCACAGTATTACATTGTTAAACTTTATTCAAGAATTATAGAAAATATGTTATTAGCTTCACTTAAAGTCTAAGCTGAAGAATTTCCTCTGGAAGACATTTCCTGATTAGACCTGAATTGTTTTCTCTATGTCACCACAAAGACAATGCAAATGCCGATTAAAGCAATTAAAAGTTTCCTTTGTTTGCAGAAAGAGATGTACCCAGATATGGCTTTTTGTTTGTAGACATCTTAATAAGCACTAGCAGACTGAAATGAAATCTGTCATCAGTTATATTTTTCTCTTAGACAAACTGTCTACTTCACATACATATTAAGCAAGATTTGTTACCAAAGCTTCCTTATATTTCTATTTGTTGCTGTAAAATGGTAAATGTAGAAATAACACTAGATCTATCAATTTGATAATATAATGCAATACATCTGGCAGCTGAACAGGAAAAAAAATGTAATGACATATTTGGCAGAGTGAATGGTTTTATTATGGGTTTTTCTTTCTTTTTTTTTAACACAATTGTGCCATTTGTTGTAGACTAATGTCAAGGAATATAAAGTATTATTGGGGATGGGGAATTTAGCTTTTGTAGAACATAAATTGACTGCCATGTAAATATAACCATCAGTTTTATTGCTTGTTAAATATTTATTTACTGAAATGATTTGAATAGGAAAGCTTGCTGAAGGGAACCATGCCTGTTTTTAATTATATATTGTTGAATTCTTCTATGATTTGGGCTTTTTTTTTCTGTTTTCAAATTTATAATTTCACATTATAATCTACTGTAGAATATTGTGAAATATAAGAACTAATTCTCTAGAATATGTAGGTTCATCCATTCTAAAATGGCTAGGGTAATTGAAATTTGATTTGAAGCATGATTTTAATAAAATTAACTATTTAGGAGCAAAGGAACATTCTTAATTCATCCATTCACTCCTATATTCATCAAAGTTTTCTTGACCACTACCGATGGGTCAGTCATTGGCTTCTAGGGATGTTAACGTAAACGACCCACGAGAGGCTTAGCCTTTTTGGGAAAAAACACACATATAATATGTTGAGCATTATAATAGAGAAGTTTGCAATATATGCCCATAATACATATATCAAAACAAATCAAGGTAAGACACTACAAAAAATGTTTTTAATTTAATTTCCATTTCTTGGAAATAGAGTTGACTATTGAACAACAGGGGTTTGAACTACATGGGCTCACTTATACTTGGATTTTCTTGATAAATACAGTACAGTATTGTAAATGTATTCTCTTTTTCCTCATAATTCTATTAACATTGCCTTTCCTCTAGCTTACTTTATTGTAAGAGTACAGTGCATCCTACATCTATCCTGTACAAGGTATGTGCTAATTCACTGTTTACGTTATCAGTAAAGCTTCTGGTCAACAGTAGGTATTAGTAGGTAAGTTTTTGGAGAGCCAAGTTATACTGGATTTTCCACTGCATGGAAGGTTTGGTACCCCAAACTGTGTGTTGTTCAAGAATCAACTGTAGAAGATAATGGTTATGAAGTGATACATTATAACACTTGTGCTCTTATGGCCTGGAGAATGTTAAATTATGTTACTCACAAAGTATCATAGGGCTGCCTGAGTGGATGTTGGTTTGAGGTTTGGACTCAAAAGAGGAGAAAATATTTCTTGTAAATAGATTTTCAAACAGCCACTTCCATTGTCCCTGGACCCAAGAGCATCTCATGGAGCAGAAAGAATCCAGTTACCGAGAAAAAGATGGCTCTTACTGAGTATAGCATGGCAGAGAAAGCAGCCACGTTACACAAAAGGAAAAAATGAAGATTAAGACATATATGAGACCACGAGTTGGGCCTTAAAACCAAAAGGGGATATCTTAGCCTGAGAGGAAGGAGAATCAAGTGGGATCCAAGAAGACAATCCAATCTGTACCTGAATAATCCCTTTATACATACCCGACAAGGTTATGATATTCTTTCATAAGAAGAGATGAAAGATAATTATCAGAGTTCAGTGTGTATCTTTCTTAGTTTTTTTAGTATAATGATGTAGAACAGTTATATAAAAATTTAGAATGTAGGTTTCCTGATTTGCAAGAATTCTCTTGAAAATCTTCATAGAATCCCAAGAAACATAAACCATCAATGCAGAAAAAAATCTAGGTATGCGTTGATTTCCCCCTCCATTAGAGTCCAGATTTCATGCGCCAATTGTGAAAAAAAAAATCATGAAAATAGTCACCAGAGGCACCTGGGTGCCTCAGTGGGTTAAAGCCTCTGCCTTTAGTTCAGGTCACGATCTCGGGGTCTTGGGATCGAGCCCCGCATCCTCTGCTCAGCAGGGAGCCTGCTTCCTCCTTTCTCTCTCTGCCTGACTCTCTGCCTACGAATACTTCTGTAAAGGGTTTATTTCTATCTTAGCGTGCCACACACTTCCTGCGTGGAGCAGAAAATGAAGGAAAGATACAAAATGTATCTGATTTACTCAATCAATATAAATAGTCATTCTGGAAAACTCAATGTACCCCACAACTGCATAATTAAATGAATATAAGCCTTGCATGGTTATTCCAGCTATTTTTTTTAGAACCAACTCCAGTTTCTGTTCTCCCAATGGTGGCATGGTTGAGCAGAAGGAGGACAGTGTGTTGAACCAGAGGTTGTGTCACACCTATCCCACTGTTGCTGGATCATGGACAAAGTAATTAACAGCCCTCAGCTTCAGGATTATCATTTGTATATTGAAGCAAATAGAACTAGAACCTGCCTCACAGGCTGGAGTTACAGAAGTCAATAAATACAACACTACTGTTATAATTTTATACTTGTTCTTTTGGAAACTAGTTAGATAATATGAAAGAGGGAAAAAATACCTTTAAACTGAAATGTGCCTTGAAATTATGGGTGGCTACTAACTAAATGTTACTTCTGTAGGAAAAATTTCAGTGTTGCAATTACTGTTTATAAAACTGGGGATAGTAGATCTGTGTTATAAATTAGATGAAATTAGACATGCAAATATCCAGAAAAGACCTGGGAACCCATAGAATCTCTTAAATCTTATTGATTTAAATGGAATATAAATTTTCTAGAAATATAATGTAGACATATCTTAATTTTAAATGCAAATGCCTTTGAACATCCAGGTCACTCTTCATTGTTGAACATCTTTTGGTTTTTTAACAAAATTTTAAAAAGAAAAAGAAAACGTCTGGGAGAGGCAAAGCCAATATCCACTAGAGAGAAATCTGTATATAACTTAGAGCCCATATAATAAAAAATACCGAACTAATTTTGAAAAGTATAATTGATGTGTGATAAATGTCTAAATGGAAAAAAGTAGGTTACAGAACAGTCTGATCCTAGTTTCAGGATAGGTGGGAGTTTTGTGTGTGTGTGTGTGTTTGTGTGTGTGTGTGTTATTCATGTATTGAAAAATTTTGAAATGATACTATGTACAGAATATTAATAATGGTTACTTATGAAGGATGAGTTTTACTTCTAACTTTTTATATTGTCTAAAAGTTTTACAATGAGGTTGTCCTATATTTATAATTTTAAAAAGGCTATTTCTGAGATAATATTTCTAAGTAGCTTTCTGCAAATAAATTGTTAATACATTCTTAGCTAGTTATCAACAGTATACTTGCCATAAAAATTAATGAAGTTATAATTTTAAATTCTGAAAAAAATTATTTGAGTTTATTTCATTTTATAAGCAAACTGCATTGAAGATATTTTTAAGGCATAAGATTTAAAGAGTATTGACTGCCAAGTCTACCAAAAACACAGAGTGCTAGAAAGGTTTAGAACATTTAAAGATTAACTACTTTGTTTTGCTGGACAAATAACAAAGATATTCAGAATTTAAGATTATTATTTTTTCCCTGATTTGATCACAGACCTAATTTGATAAAGAGGTCAGTACTTGGCACATTTGAGCAAATATCAAAATGGTATTGGATATTTATAGAACTAAATTAGATATTAAACAAAAGGAAATTATACTTTAGAGAAAGAAAAGACAGGATATTTATAGACATTGAGTATGATAGGAATCTTTTACTTCTCATGTAAAGTGGTATTTTTAAGTTGTCATTTTTTAATGACAAACAGATCACTTGAAATATCTAACAAAATGTTTATTTTTACCTGAATTATGGAGACTTTGGGAAAACCTTCTAAATATTGCAGGTATACTATTCCGAGTATTCTTCAGCACAGGAAAAATTTGATAGGAATGTCAGGGAAGTAATGTTGAGTCAATGAACATGGGGTTGAATTGCTTTAGCACAACTTCTGAGCCAAGAATTTCATTTATCCTTCCAAAGAAAGTTCTTGATTTGCCACAGTTACTCTTAGATTTTGCTGTAGTCGAGAAAGAAAGCTACACCTCTAAGCAGAAATAATCAGTAAATTAGTTAATTTTCTATGATCAAGATAGAGAAGCCACATTGTTAAGAACCTTGACCTTGAGCCGTTTCAGCTCCCCGTGCTTTCGTTTCAACAGGGAGTCTAAATGAACCCAGCCACCTTATTCCATGTCAACAGTGTTCTAGGGCTAGAGATTGGACATGCCACAAAATTATACAGTATTAGAGTTTGTGAAAAACTTATAATATTTCAGAGATAATTAGACTACAGACCATATTTGTTGTATGTAATCCTAACCCCTGAATAAGAGGTTACTCTGTTGCATAATCCCTTCAAAACTCTGTGTTCCCTTTAAGCAAATTCTAATGCACCCAGCAAATTACTTGCTCAACAAGGAGGATTTTACTTTCCATATAGGCAACCTGTAAGTTTCTTCTGTTGAGGATGAAACACATGAAGGTGACTATTAGGAACAGTACAAGACCAGTAAACACCACCTCAGAGCTGATGATAAAAGATTTTGCCTTAGAGCAGATAAAAGACATGAATAGAAGCTAAACTAAACTGGACCTTTTAAGACACTCTCTGTTTTGTTAGGGGGAAGGAACTGAAATGTCTGCAGAAGGGGCTTGGATTGTTGGGAGATTCTATCCTACGCTTGGGAAGGAAAATTGGAGAAATATTTCTCAGCATGTCAGGAAGGTTAACCAGAGGTTACCCAAAGCTTTCTTAAATCTCAAGTATTTGACTTACTTTGCATTTGTGGGATTTCTGAGGCAGCAGTCAATACTTCTGAATCTTAAAACTTTCTATTTTTAAGTGCCCTTCTAGATGCTGCTATTTGGTTAGAGGACAAGAGAAGGGGGGGAAATACGAAAGAATGCAACTTCATGAAATAAACTAAAATAATTTGTAAGTATTTTCTTTAAATTTCTCTGGAGGTAGAACCTAGACTATTTCTTAGGAGCAAGAGATGATATATACTGTAGCTTCTACTGGTACTTGATTTGTATAAACATTTCAGTGTTTGTAAAACTGTATACAGACTTTCACAGGGCCTTTTCCAACCACAGTACTACAACACTTGTAATCCCAGAAGCGCTTTGAACCACAACTTCTCCTACCCCGGGGGGTGCTCAGAAACAAACCTGGCTGTCAGGCAGTGGCTCCTGCACCTGCACAGGCAGAGGGAATTTTTTAATGTAAATAAAGGAGAAGAGCATCAGTTAAGGAGGAGTAAGGCTTAGTCGGTCACTGTTCCAAGTTCACTACTGAAGCCATAGAAGTGGCCTGTCAAGTCCATTTGGACTTTCAGGATATTTCTCCAGGTCTGCTAAGCTGGTCCTTGTAGCTACAGAAGTCTCTGGTTGATCCTTGAACTTCTTAAGCTTCCTAACCTAGACACTTTCTGCTCGTCTGTCCGGGAACTGAGCTTTTTGCCTCTCTCAGAGTAGCTTCTTGGAACTTCATGGAAGTCTCTTTTCTGGATTGGCAGCCTCCTGGTGTTTGTCCCCAGGGCTGCTATCAGGCTGGAAGAATGCCACAGTCCTTCCAGCACCCAGCGTTCATGTCTGATTGTTCTATTCTACCATCAGTCAGGTTGCAAAGTTGCATAGCCTTTTGTAACCCATTTCCCCACTCAACCCCTATCTCTTCCAGAACCCTCTACCCCAGACTCTAGGGAAGTGTCCAGAGCAGCGACAGCCCTAGCACATTACCCTTTTTGTTTATCGCAGTGCAGGTCTTCTTGCTGTTGGAACTGGCTTTGCTTCTGAGATTGACAAATTTAACTTTTCTATAGCACAAGTTGTCTGAGAATAATAATCATAATAACCGTTTTTTAAAAAGTTTTATAATAGTATACTTTTCCCCACACATGACTATTATAGGCAGAAATTTTACATAATTTAAAAATTCCCCTGATTCAATATTCACTTTCTTCTCTTTGTGTGAAGTCTTTGAGGGCATAGAATTTAGCAGGAAGAAAAAGAAAGAAAGAACCAGCATATATATTGATGTTGTTATTTAGGCATTTCCCTATTGATTTTTCCCATTTTTTCCCCACACGAATATTTCCTTTTCTTTTCCATTGTGAATATTAATTGAAGGAATTATTCATTCGACTTGAAGTCAGATAATTTTGTAATAAACCTCTTATATAACATTGACATTGTGATTCAAACATGACTTTGAGGAATGATGACAGAGTAATTCTATTTTATATAGTAGTTGGTGTTACCAATTAATAGAGACAATCTGAAGAGTCAACATTTGAAGACAAAGATTTAAAAATTACATTAAAAGGAATCTTCAGGTGGAATTGTTGTAATGGCTTTTTTCCCCTGAGCCACCCCTCCAGGTTGGATTCAACGCAGGGACTATCCCTAATTGGCTGAAGCCTGTTCCAGAGTTTGGAGAAAAATCATTCTCTCTCTTGAGAAAGGAGCAGAACAAATGGTAAGCGATTTCGAGGCTGCCAAAGGCTGTAAGCAGATTAATAATGGCAAATCACTTATTCCCGCAGCGTGGTGCACAGAGGGATGGCAAGGGCTCTGAGTGGTCCAGTATGCCAGGTAGGGCGCTTCCTGTACCCACTGGTCCTCTGGGTGTCTCGGGATGCCTTCCTATGACAGGGCTTTCAGCACTGGCCTCTCTGGGTTTTATTGGTCAGTCACTCCGGAAATGGTATCCGGGTTCCTTCCGGGGGCCTTTCCTGGTCACATGCTCAGAGGCTGGATATCCCAGTGCTACTCATCCAGTGTCGCGCCAAGTGCTCGGAAGCCATCTGTGCATCCAAACCTGTTGCTGCTGCAACGTCTTACTCTGCTCTGATTTCAAAGACTGACTCTTTTAAGAAACCATTTGAAATCTCTAGAGGTGTGTTAAGGAAACAAATTCTGTAAAACCAGACTGATCACATCTCTACCTCGTCCCCTTGGCCTGCACTTAGGCAGGCCAAGGACTTCCTATACCTCTTCTCTGACTCAAGCTGTTTTCATGCCTTCTGTCTGCCTTCCAGGGAGGTGTGGCCATCTCACACAACTTGGGTCTGGTCTGGCAGTTTCCAGTCATCAGTATCTAGGATCCTTGGCAACCACTACAAATACCTGCTCTCTGGTCCTTCTGCAGGGCCTGGGAACACTTGGGCAAATCATTTTGCTTCCCATAAGGTAGATGTGCCAATCTAATCTAATTAAGAAAGAGTCTGGCTTCTCTAACCTAGGCAACAGGAAACACACAGTGATGATAAAAAGTTCTGCAGAAAATAAAGTTGCTTTCGTATGCTATTTTTATATAAAGATAAAGTCCCTGTGCTTTGGAGGTCTGAGTCAAACTTGCACAGCTCAAGCTGTTACAGACAAGTTGGAGCAAGAAGGAACTACTTTCGTCTGCTTTATTCCCAGACTTTCAATCTGGCAGGCTGGTTAACTTCAGCTTGGTGGAAAGCATTTGCGAATCTCCCAACGTATACTTTTCTCTTATCAGTCCTTTGTTGGGGGACACACATGGAAGACAACTCTGCCTTAAAGTTTATGAAGAGGGGCTCAAAAGCCAATCGTGCTTTTTTATTTCTGTGTTTCTCCATTCTCAGGAGGCAGACCGCTCTGTGAATGATCAAGTGAATTATGTCTGGCCCTTGATACCTTTCCTCAAAGAGAATTTTCCAAGTTTTTAAAATAGTTTTCCTAGTTTTTTAGTTAAATCATTTCAAATTTTTGCAATTTTGACACTGTACCATTTTGAGCTTCAACGAAAGGCACCAGTGCCTGGAAAAGCTAAATCCAAATTCCAGCAGTCCCACTTTCTCTCCTGAAGAGTGGGTTGGTGGTCATATGTGGTGTCCCCATGGTGAGGGATCAGTGAATATAATATGCATGAGAACACCAAACAGAATGTCGGAGGCACAATGAGAGAAAAATGTATAACTTTTTCTTGCTTCTTTAGCCTGTCAGCTTCTAAAAGGCAGAAGTTTATGTATTTTCTTATACTGATACGCTAGGCAATGCACATGTGCCAAAATGTTCACGAACCGGAAAGACTGACACCCCATCTGTACACACATTATAGTAAAGCACGAAACAATGAAGGGCTGTTTTCACTACATTTCCTCTAGATACTCTCAAATTCTTTTTTTTTTCCAGTGTGTGTAAAAATTCCCACTGTTATTATCCTGATCTTTGCTTTTCATTTTCTTTTCTCTTCCCCAGGGCAAGTGACTCAGCTAAAAGATGCATACAAGTTAAAAATACACCAACTCAGAACTATTGGTGACAACATTTCTATCTCCTATAGCTGGATACTTCTCGGGGAATCCCTAAACCCTGAGGAAACTTGTTGATAAAGGAATAAACCTGAGGGATGTATGTATTCAAACAATTATTCCAAGTCAATACATTTATGGTGCGTAGGAGTCTAGACTCTGTGCTGAGTCACATACCCCAAAGGATAGAAAAGAAAATGAAAAACAAGAGGTGAGATTAGAATAGTGGGAATTCTTATAAACCAACTTTTAAAAATATTTGCAGACTGTTTACAATAGGCTAACAGTAAATCTATCTAGGTATATAGTCTTTCATCTTTCACTGTAATGGTTTGTTGAAAATGTGGCAAAATCAATCAATTTCTTGAATATTTAATTTAATTTAACTTTTATCATTCTTTTTAAAAAATTTAAATGTTACTTATTTAATATATGGTGCAATATTGGTTTCTGGAGTAGAATTCAGTGATTGATCACTTACATACAACATATAAGGCTCAGCAAAAAAAAATTGCCCTCCTTAATACTCTTCACCCAAATCTCCCATCTCCCAACTCCTCTTCCTTTCATTAACCTCAGTTTGTCCTCTATCATTAAGAATCTCTTATAGTTTATATCCCTCTCTCCCTTTCCCCCCACCCTTCCCATATGGTCTTCTGTTTTCTTTCTTAAATTCCACAGATGAATGAGATCATATAGTATTTTTCTTTCTCTGACTAACTTATTTCACTTAGCATAATACTCTCTAGCTCCACCCATGTCATTGCAAATGGCAAGATTTCATTCTTTTTGATGGCTGAGTAATATTCACACATACACACCCCACATCTTTATCCATTCACCAGTTGATGGACATCTGGGTTCTCTCCATAGTCTGGCTATCGTTAATAATGCTGCTATAAACATAAACATCGGGGTGCATTTACCCCTTTGAATCTGTATTTTTATATCCTTTGGGTAAATACCTAGTAGTGCAATTGCTGGGTCATAGGGTAGTTCTATGTTTAATCTTCTGAGGAACCTGCATGCCATTCTCCAGAGTGGCTGCACCAGCTTGTATTCCCATCCAACAGTGCTAGATGGTTCCTCTTTCCCTGTATCCTCACCAGTACCTGTTGTTTCTTGTGTTGTTAATTTTAGCCATTCTGACTAGCGTGAGGTGGTATCTCATTATGGTTTTGATTTGTATTTCCCTGATGATGAGTTTTTCATGTGTCTGTTAGCCATTTGGATGTCTTCTTTGACAAAGTACCTATTCATGTCTCATGCCTATTTCTTAACTAGATTGTTTTTTGGGTGTTGAGTTTGATAGGCTCTTTATAGATTTTGGATACTAACCGTTTATCCAATATGTCATTGCAAATATCTTCTCTGATTATGTAGACTGCCTTTTAGGATGTCTGTTGTTTGTTTCCTTCTCTGAGCAGAAGTTTTTATCTCGAAGAAATCCCAGTAGTTCATCCTTGCCTTTGTGTCCCTGGCTTCTAGCAGTGTGTCTAGCCAGAAGTTGCTACAGCAACTGTTGGTGTTCTACTCTAGGATTTTGATGATTTCCTGTCTCACATTTAGATCTTTTGTCCATTCTTAATTTATTTTTGCATATGGTGGAAGGAAGCAGTCCAGTTTCATCCTTTTGCATGTTGCTCTCCAGTTTTCCCACCACCATTTGTTGAAGAGAACTTTTCTCCCATTGGATAATCTTTCCGGCTTTGTTGAAGATTAGTTGGCCATAAATTGTGGGTCTAATTCTGGGTTCTCTATTCTGTTTCATTGATCTGCATTATACTCTGGTACCATACATTCTTAATAACTACAAGTTTTGTTTTGTTTTTACTTTTTAGTAAAGTTTATTTCCTTCTGGCTAGTCAATCAATTTAGATATTACCACGTATCTGCATAGAACATGTACATATGAAAAAATAAAACAATTCCTATTGGGTCACTAACAGCTGTAATGTAACTTTAATCTTTTCACCAAAAGCAGTTTATGTGTTCAGAAGAATATAGACATTATCTCACCATAAATTTTTATTATGTGAAAACACTGAGGCTTGTGATTCCATTTCGATGCATGTTCTCTGTACCTGCTCCTGAACACAAAATTTGTTGCACAGGTTCTATGAAGAATTTCACAAGATCTTTGTGACAGACAGCCAAGGCTTTTTCCTTTTTTCTTAATTCGTAGCATCCTTGTGAATTTATTCAACTATTACCAAGTTGGGTAACAGCAACAATTGGGGCTAAATCTGGCTTTACTTCTTTATTTGATAAAACATCAATATTGTAGTTATTCCATAATAAAAATTTTCTTTGAAGTATTTTTTTCTAGTTTGTTCAACCTCAGCAAATATCCTCAGAGCTCAGGGATCATCCTGGATAATAACTACTGAAATTCAGTTTCAAATAACTGCTGTGATAAAATCATCACACTAATTGGCTATGGAATGTAGACACCAATGCAAATCTGTGGTTGGTATTTTGTGCACATATATCATACTGAAAGAAGAGATCTATTCTGGCTGGGAACTAAATAAAGCAATAGGTGACCAATACAAGACCCAGCCCAGCTGTTGTTATTCTTTTGATTTCCTAATTCATCTTCTGGCAATTACTACAGTGGGGCTCTATTGTTTAGTATTATTATAACTGGCTTCTTTTCCATGAAGGGGAAATAATTCTTCTCTTATAGACCAAGCAAGCACCATTGGCCTTGGTCCCATCTCCCTTTTCTCTGTCTCTCCCTTTGAGAAACAGGTCTAGACCTGGTAAAAGTTCATTTACAAATGAAACAAATGGGTCAGGTTAGTATTGGGTAAGACCAGACATGAAGGAAAATACTTTAAATGGATATCACCATACTAGTTTAAGTATTGCGGCCCAGTTTTAGGAGGGTGACTTGGCCAAAAAGAGGAGCATATATAATTATACTATAGTACAGTTCTACCACACTATAGTAACTATGTATTTTCTTTGAATTTTGTATTAATTCTATTTCCCTTCTATTACTTTCTTCTCAGCCTAAGGACAGTTGTTGTTTATTTAATTCATAAAAAGGTTGTGGTGTTTAGAAAAATATGAAAACCAAGTTATAATTTATTATTGAATTTTTTCTTATTCTTATTTGTGAGTGTATTGAAAACCAAAACCAAAAGGGGTTGGTGGGTAAGACTATCCATTTTTTCTTTTAGTACCTGTTACTAATTGGATAAATCCTCCTTCAATCAATACTCTCTTAAAAAAGAAAAGACATAAAATACATCCTCAGGACAAAACCAGAAGAAAAAAAATACACATATATGTTTTTTAATTTTTAAAATATATATGCATATATATTTTTTAAGCCACTATTTCTGTGAAAGCAGAAATGGACTTCTTAAAGCATTCTAGAAGCCTGACCTCTGTGGTTTGTGAATCAGAGACTCAGGCAGAATATCCTAAGTAACATTTCAATGCTACAAAACCTTTTAATAAATGTATAACAAATCAACAGCTTCCGAATCTGCTGTTGGGAAAGGAAGTTCAAATTTGTTGAACCCTCATTATTATAGGCTTGAACGACTCTCATGTAGAAGCCAGATCTGCATGATTATGCTGCCAAGCGAATTGTGTTGGGCTGAATTCTGTTCCCTGGAAGCCTAATTGACAATTTTGTTGCCCTTCTCTGACTATTTAAGAAGAGTTGTGAGGTCAATGGCAATGATACTTCTCCGAGTCATAAATGCCATCCAGCAGGACTTTTTTTTTAACCTGTTCTTTTAGAAAGCTCCTGTGTCAAATATTTAAAAATAAAATGTTTTACAGGAGGGAAGGAATCTGACAACACTGCTGACCCACATTTCAGAAGGAAAATGAGAAATATAGGGGTCAGATCCCAGCCAGCGGAAGCACAATGAGCACTTATGCTGTAAATGAAGTAGTGAAATCGCCCACTGGAACAAGCAATTTTCATAACCAGTACACTTCAGTAAAATGAATTTTATCATATCCTGTGACCTCCTCAAGTTCCCAAACCAGAAGTCTTCAGGGCATATTAGACTGGCAGAAAACACACAATCACCTCAGTATATGGCAAACTAAGAAGTGTCCAGATACCAACTCTCAGAAAATTGACCCAAATAATATGCAGTGATTGATACTTGAAGGGAATTTAATTTGATAAGTGATTATTTATTTTCATAGTTTTCTTTTTCAAGGTTGGATGCCATATTGTCAAACTCTTTAAACTAAAATACTAAAATCAGGAGATTAAACAGAAATATCAGAATTAAGTAGAACCCAAATATCTAATAATTAAGTTAATGTTAAGGTTAAAAGTGCAATAGCATATTTTTCTCCCAGATGCATTGTAAATATTTCATTTTGTCCTCCAATGTGTGAGCAAATGTCTTTTCACCTTTCCACCTGAGAGTTAAGCATTTGAAAAATACTGTGTCAATGAGGAACAATTTTAATATTTCACTATAAATTTTAGAGAAGAAATATCCATTTTGAAAAGCCACTGTTTGCCATGATTATTTGTGGAATATCTGATAATTCAAAATATAAAATCCATAACATTTTTATTAATCTTTCACATTTCCTAGTTGTAAAAATGAGAAAGAACAGATATATTTCGATAAAAATATAATTTCCTTTAAGTCATTTACATGCATTTTAAAGTAAATATATACTGGAAAATATGCTTTGAAATTATATAAATATGAATCATAAAATTCTTTGGAAAACCAAATGCAGATAATGCAGTTTGATTGTAGTATAATGTCTGAATAAAAATATCAACTATCTCATAACTTTCAATTCAATAATTTAATTAATTAAAGAGAAATCCAATAGTGATATAAAATTGATTAAACGAAGCCCGAATTTCATGGGTCATTGTAAAGAATCCAGCTTTACTTATAATACTTTTCATAAGAACTACTTTTCATGGGACGCCTGGGTGGCTCAGTTGGTTAAACGGCTGCCTTCGGCTCAGGTCATGGTCCCAGCGTCCTGGGATCGAGTCCCACATCGGGCTCCTTGCTCAGCAGGGAGCCTGCTTCTCCCTCTGCCTCTGCCTGCCACTCTGTGTGCCTGTGCTCGCTCGCTCTCTCTCCCTCTCTCTGACAAATAAATAAATTTAAAAAAAAATTTTTAAAAAAAGAATTACTTTTCATTCTAGAACACTTCTCATGGATTAGATGAGCTACTAATTGATATATTTAGAACAATAGAGGTGAATAGTGTCACCTTACAATAGATGGTTTTCTCAGGCCTCATACAGATTCACCATTCTGACATATTTAATCTTACCGACATATTTTCTAGGATTATGTTTGTACAGGCCTTATTTTGTACTTCAGCAATGGTGGATCAAATTCCTTAAATGATAATAAAACCGAGTCATAAAAGAGATGGTCAATAAGTTACACGGTGTTTCTTCATATCCCAATTCTGGCTTCTCATTCTGACACCATTTCCCCAAGTACACTTCTGTGAGTACTAAAAGAAAATGTAGTTGATATGCGATCTTAATTTTTCAGAGGAATATGTGGCTGTATTTTGCTTCTCTATAAGGGCATGAATACTACATGATTAACAATAGTACAATAATAAGTTTATTTTGAATTTCATCTTTATAGTCTCATAAGAACCTCAACTTATGTCAGAATTTATACCTAAGGCACGTATTAGCTAAAACTAAAAAATATATAGTCTATACACATTATTTTATTGTTTAAATGGTCCTCATTCATGTTTCATTTCAATAATATTTCCCCAGCTTGTAAAGCTTATGTTACATCGAGCTCCTCTTTAAATTCACAATGCATAAAACTGCCAGGTGGCCTAATAACAGAGTGCATTAACAGATTGAACTATAAATCAGATGGTTGTGCTCACGTACTGTAAAAATACCACCGATTTCTTTCAGATTATAGTTCGTACACTGATTCTACAGAGTGATCACAAATGCTTTGGGAAATTTAAAATGAATAAAGAGGTCATACATCCCAATCTAAAAGATAATATTACTCTCAGTTTCACCTGATCATTATTTTTATTTACCTTTGGCCATTATTATAAAATTAAATGAGATAATGAACAGAAACACTTGAAACGCTGCCTAGCCAAAAGCTATTATTAATACTATTAGTATTTAATACTATTAAATCTATGCTACAAATGGTTTCCTTTTGATACTATAGTAATAGCCTTGTATCTCAATATTTACTTAGAACAAATATATACCGTGTTTGTTATATGAAATTGAGAAAATCGGAAATGTGTATAGAAAATACTTACCTCTTGGACATTTGAATAATTTGAAAAATGAAATAATTCCTGGTGTATTTTCAAGAGGGGAAATTTTCTTACAGCATCTTAATTCAGAATAACTCATTGTGTCTAAAAACCTGACCTTCAAATATTTGGAAAGAGAAACAAAAATCAACCCTTACACAAGCTAGTATATGGGTAAGGAAACTGATAAACCAAGAAGTCAACTTACTTCCTCAAGTTTGCAGTTCAAGTGCAAGTTCACGTTGCAGTTCAAGTTCAGTGACAACAAAGCCCGAGCAAGGGATCTGTGAGTACACTAATAATAACTTCCCTTTGCACAGTGCCTGATGGTTTACAAAGTGCGTGTATAGACTTTATCTACCTTACAGCCGTAAACTGATTGAGTTGTGTAGGGATCCAGTTTTTCTACCTTAGGTCCAAAGCTTTATGTGCTCTCTCATTACCCCATTGAGGTTATTTCTCCATGACTTTATGATTCCTCTGTGTCCCATGAGTGGTTTCATGTTAACAGAATGTATTTTACTAACGAAGAGAAGCAAATAGAATTAGATGTGTGTTGCAAATTGAAATAAACATAGTGCAATTGAAGACATATATGACCTACATGGGGCTAGGAAAGGTAAAGTCAGGATGATAGCTCTGTCTGTGAGGGTCGTAAAGCAGAAATTCAAAAGCAGAATAAAGACCGATTTAGGAAAGCTTTCAAAAGTTGTTGATTTCCAGTATTTGTTGATTTATCAGCAAAATGAATCTAAAGAACAGGTTCATGTCAGTGACTGGTCGGTGAAGCTGTAGTGATCACGCTGAAGTCTTAAAAAAAAAATCATGCTGACATACGTTAGCATTCTAGGAGTGAGCAGAATGTTACATGTTACTTTGTTTTTTTTAATATTCATGTGCATATGGCACCAAAGAACTGGACGTAGCATTTTGGTTAAACAATAAGCTCTTGCCCACATTACCTATCCTTCATCTGTGCGGCCCTCACTATGAATACAGGCTGATTTCGGCCCCAGGAATAATAGGTAACCAGAGGGTCTTGGATCAGTAATGGAACGCTTTGGACTATAAATGAATTAAGTCACTTCCACCTACAACATAAGAGCCAGAAATAACAGTCATATCCAACTGCACGAGGAATGGGGAAGTACAATGCTCTCCTGTACATGAGAAGTCAGAATCTATGGGTAAACATTATAAAGCTAAACCATGGGTATTATTAAAAATGAATATTTCCTTCCCCAAAATGCTACCTGGTGGTCCTTTTAGACATTTCTGAGAACTGTCCCCCACCAAATACTGAGAACATTTCTGTCTGCAAGCCATTATAGTTGACACTGAGGTCCTCACTCTGGTCTTCATACTCTACAGCAAGGTTTCTCAATCTCGACAACGTAAATGCTTTGGACTGGCGAATTCTTGGTTGTGGTGGCTGTCTTGTGCATCGTAGGATGTTTAGCAAATCTCCGGAGCTACCCATTAGAGGCCAGAATCAGTCTTCTACCTCCCCAGATTTTAACAATCAGAACTGCTTCCAGAGTGCCAGATGTCCCCAGAGTGGAAGGGTGAGGGTAGGGTGCCAGTAAAGTCCCAGTTGCATGCTGTATAGACTTGCAAATACAGAGCAGTCAGGAGAAGCATTTAATTTTCTAAAACAGACTCTGTAGTTTGGAGACCAAGGGGTTAATTTTGTTTGGGAAAGTATGAGGAAGTGTTTTGGAGAAGTTACAATTGACCAAGGACTTTCAAGAAAAGACACGTTTTTTGGAAACTGTGAAAGTGGATTGGTCAAGAAGGTAAGAGATTTGGGGCAAAATCTTAAAAGCAGAATAAAATGGGCTGAATTCAGAGAGCAGTCAGAGATGTGGTGCAGAAGGCTGGCCTGAAATTACCTTTGGTTATAGACATTATGAAATGGTAAATACACACACACAAATAATAAAAATAATTGCACTGGGCTTTTTCTTACAATTCTTAGAGTGAACCAACATAAATTTAAAGTTCCATTTATGAGTAGAATAGAGATTAATCAGAGAGGGTTTAGAGAAGATACCCACACAACGATTAACAGGTTGAGAAATAAGATCTGCAAATTCAATTTTTGAAGAAAAGAGGTATTTTAAGAAACAAAGGTAGGGGAAATTTTATAATATGCCCTGGATTGATGTACCTCCCACAATGAAGGCTGTGACAGAGACAGTAGAACTCACAGTCCATCTGTTTCCCTATGTCTCATACCCCTCTGCAGGAGGGGGGCCATCTAACCTGGCCAGTAGGGTGTGGGAAAGCCATGTGCCAAAGCACAGGAGCAGTGTGACCCCATAGCTGGATCTTTTCTTGCTAGAGCAACATAGAGAACGAAACACTAAGTGCAACTGAGCAAAGTCGCTTCAGTTACCTTGGATCTCAGTGATCATGTGGGGCAGTCTCCAGTCTGCCCACATTGCACATTTATTCTGCTGTGAAGGAGAAGTACACTTTTATTGTATTTAGCTTGTGACATTTGGGAGGTTGTCTTTTTACCACAGCATTAATTAACCCAGTGTGACTAATACAAAGCATTCTATAAAGAGAGTTCTATTCTAAGGAGAAAATAAGTCCAGATGGAAGTAAGAGAAATGTTAAAGTGAGAGTCAACAAAATCATCCATTTTATAAAAATCACAAGAATGGCAAATAATTCTTCATCAAATTTGGTTTGGAGAAATATGGTCTTTGCCAAGAGTTACGTATTGGAATAAATAACTCTTTGAGAGTTCCTTTTCCTACGAAGAATGTGAATTGGGACCTAATCTTCCTTTCTAAGATTATTTCCCAGAACTCACCCATATTAACCACCTTCCCCAACCAAATAATTTCAGGACTTCCCTACCTCCAAGTCTGTCCATACCTCCTTTCACTCTCAAAAGTCTACCTTTTTATCTCTAATTATCCAATTTCTATCTACCTTTAAAAACTTAACTCCATCCACTCCCACATGAGACCTTTCTAGACTCTGACTTGATGCAGTTCTTCTTCTGAAGTTAGTAATTTGTCTTGGAAGTTAATCATGTAATGTTTGTGAAAATTGTTTCTTTCTGGTTCTGTCTGTATTTGTTTTAATTTCCAGGTCATCTATAGGAATATGTTAAAACTTCCTGAGAGACAAGTTCATTTGCTTACATCCCCACAGCAGTGAAAATGTTTTGCACATAGTAAATCCTTAATAAAGATATGGTGATTGCTCCTGCTCTGTGGCTTTAACCCTTACCTTTCCAATTTACATTTCATTTTTAAAAATTAGGTATATATTCATTTCTTTTTTTTACCTACATAGCTAATGTCACATTTAATGATATACTTAACATTAAGGAGCAAGTCAGAAAGATTGTGAGTAGAGAACTTTCTGTATACCATCGCTTTTACACAGATGGAATTTAAATACCTATAATCTGGACATAGCATTTATTGATACTTACTTGCTCTTTATATCATAACACGCTTCTCAAAGAAATTTATTTTTATTTTTATTTTTTTAATTTTTTAAATGTTTAAAAAATATTTTATTTATTTATTTGACAGAGAGAGACGCAGAGAGAGAGGGAACACAAACAGGGGGAGTGGGAGAGGGAGAAGCAGGCTTCCCCCTGAGCAGAGAACCCGATGTGGGGCTCATCCCAGGATCCTGGGATCAGGACCTGAGCTGAACTTAACGACTGAGCCACCCAGGCTTTTTAATTTTAATTTTTTTTATTTTAATTTTAATTTTTAATATACTGGCCTGGCCACCCTTATATTCTTTGTAGTCTCTGGCAGAATGTATGAAGAAAAGTAATGATCAGAACACTTACAGAGGATAGAGAGAAGATACACAGAGAACCTAGAACACCCAACCCTAACCCACTAAGAAACTGGATAGAAAAGAAAGGACCCCAGAGGAAGAACAATGTAGTTACTGTGTGATCTGATCTATCTTGTGATGTATCACAGAAAAATTAGAACTCTGTGCCAACCAACAAAACAATTGTGGCAGGGATGCCTGGGTGGCTCAGTGGGTTAAAGCCTCTGCCTTCGGCTCAGGTCATGATCCCAGGGTCTTGGGATCGAGCCCCACATCGGGCTCTCTGCTCTGCAGGGAACCTGCTTCCCCCCATCTCTCTCTGCCTGCCTCTCTGCCTCCTTGTGATCTCTCTCTGTCAAATAAATAAATAAAATCTTTAAAAAAAAAAAATTGTGGCAGACCAAACCACTGTCCTCTCTGCTTCCAAACCAAGGGGTGTTCGAACTGAAAGATATTTGCCCACCCACCACTGGCAGCAGAGGTAATAGTAAGAGAAAAGTTAGAACATGTTAAGAGAAGTAATCTATTTGTAATGCTTTTGCCCTAACTTTTCAAGTGTCTGCAGGGTTCAGGTAGGTTACATTTCTGTTGCACAGCCTTTCTTTGTATTGACTTCATTGACCTATATGTGAGTACATCCTAGACCTTCTTACCTGGAAGTCCAGGTCTTATTGAATGCAATTGTACAGGAATAGTCATTCTTCAGTAGCTTTTTGCCTAAACAATGCAAATCAGTGAATGAAAACAGTTTCCATTAATTTTGTTTTTAATTCCAGTTATTTTTAAGGCAATGCATTTCCAGATTTCTTGATTGGTGTGAAAAGGTGTTTCACTTTTTTTTTTTTTAAAGATTTTATTTATTTGACAGACAGAGATTACAAGTAGGCAGAGAGGCAGGCAGAGAGTGAGAAGGAAGTAGGCTCCCTACTGAGCAGAGAGCCCAAAGCGGGGCTCAATCCCAGAACCCTGGGATCCTGACCTGAGCTGAAGGCAGAAGCTTTAACCCACTGAGCCACCCAGGCGCCCCGAAAAGGTATTTCATATAAGAGTTTATCTACATTTGGGCATTGCGTATTTGCCTTTTTGAATTCACCAAAAGAGAAAAAAATGTGTGTACACTATGAAAATGACATACTACTATATAGTTCAATAGTTTTAAGAGGTTAGATGTTCACAGATGCTCCTATACAGATGATCTAGAAATAAATTTTCTGTCCATAAAATAAAGTCAGGAAAATATACTATTAGTTCAAAATTTTTCATACTGAATTATTCTTCACCTGAATCTATGTCTGAGGGTAAATACAACATCTATGAAAAGATCACTGGAGAAGTATTTATTATTCTAAACTTTCAAAATCCCTAGAAACTGTTACTTTTCAAGCATAAAATTAAATGTGGAATTCTCAGGACATTTAAAGTCCAGATTTTGTGTTTGTTTTCTTGGAAATAAGGTCAAATTCACCATGAAAACTATGCCAAAGTGTAACATAGTGACAAGTTCTATGAGCATAAGAAGTAGAACCAAAGAATTCTTATCCTATATATGCTACATCATTACTGGGTCTAATTTCTTTGAATGTGGTTGCTCATTTTTCTCTTCATCATTTTTCCTGAGAAATTGAAAGTCAAATAAAGTTTGAAACAAAACAAAAATGAGACCAATTTTCATTTTGGATTTTAAATGATAGGCATAAAAATAGTGCCGCTTCCTTTGCTTCTTGGTAATCACCCCAAAATAATACAGATGACAAAAAGCTGAAAGAAGAAAAAAAAATCACTCCTTTGATGCATCTGGGAGACCTCTCTAACCTGAGCCACAATATAGATGAAATGTCTACCAGGTAGAGAGAAAGATAAACAGGAGTGCAGGAAAAATGCTAGAAATGATGCCTATGGCTGAAGATCTTAGATGAAGACAACAAACCCAATTCTTCAAAAAAGTAGTCTACTCTGGGAATAGAGTAAGTGGCATTATGTTGTTTAGAAACATACAGACAGGATCTCGAGTTGGCCCTAGTTGCCTCCCAAGACCTGCTCCGGTATGAAGGAAAAGCAGGGGAAAGGGACCTATGTGGAAACACATAGATTGTCCTTTTTGCAGGAAACTCTCTATTGGTGAGGCTGGCCAGAAGACAGGAGACTTGACACTACAACTATCAACCTTGGTTCGTTAGGAGGAAAATAAGCAAAAAGACCTTGCTCCCATACGCAACCCTATGTCATCAGGAGAAGCACTTCCAGTGCTTTGAATGTAGTGCTGACAACCCTCATGCCCAATGCAAACATCACTCAACTAGTGGGTTCAGGAAGAATTCATCTCAAAGTGGTCTACTTCCTTTGGACTAGGATACACACCATTGGCACCCCTCATTCTCGGGCCTTTGGACTCAGACTGAATTACACCACCAGGATTTGCTGGATCTACAACTTAGAAATGACAGATTCTGAGATTTATCAACCTCCATAATCACATGGGCTAATTTCTCATAGTATCTTGCAATAAATGATAGATAGACAGATAGATAGGTAGATTCTATTGCTTCTGTTTCTCTGGAGAACCCTGACCAATGCAATCTCCTAATCCTCAATATCCCTGAATGTGATTTAGAAATAGGGTTGTTACAGATGTAAATAGCTGTGTTAAGATGAAGCAATACTAGAATAAGGTCAGGCTCTGGATACTGTAGGACTGTTGTCCTTACAAGAAGAGGAAAATTTATACACAGACACAGACAAGAACACCATATAAAGACAGCGCACACAGGAAGAAGTCTATGTGGTGATGGAGGCAGAATTTAAAATGTATCACCTGCAAGGCAAGGAGGACCAAGG
Source organism: Mellivora capensis (assembly GCA_004024625.1). Classification (NCBI taxonomy): domain Eukaryota; kingdom Metazoa; phylum Chordata; class Mammalia; order Carnivora; family Mustelidae; genus Mellivora; species Mellivora capensis. Next base: position 12,551 of record PISX010005582.1, on the reverse strand, counting down.
GCTGATGGCCACCATCAAAAACTAGGAAGAAAATAAATTTCTATTTGAAGTCATCCAATTTGTGCCACTTTGTTACAGCAGCGCTAAGATACTAAAACAGGCAGAGAAGAGTCAGGAGACTTTGAAACCAGTGATTTTTAATATGACACCCCCATTCCTTATTGTCCTCATACTTTTAGTCATTTTTTTTTAGTCATATGTATTCTGAGGGCAAAAGGAAGGGAAAAGAAGCCTGACAATGTTTATAATTAGAGGGAAGAGCACCACATGGCAGGCAGCCAAAATCTGGACATGAAGTATTCCTCAGGGTGGGAAATGCAAGTGGGAGGGGACCAGAGGAACATGAAACAATTGGCATGACTCAAACTTATGGCAGAGGGGAGCAGGCCCCAGGTATCCTGCTGTATGTAGGATGCATACCTGAGGAGTTTAATTGTATCCTAAATAAAGTACAGTATTTTAAAAGCCTGGAGGGCTAGGAACTACTTGTTCATGCATTTTTTTTTAAGTTCAAAGAAATGTGTGTTTGAGAGATTATAATGAGGAAGAGAAGATTGTAAGAATCCTGGCTGAAAGGAATAGCTTTCTTGGACAGGAGAGGTAGAAGGAAGACATTCCTTGGTGCTTGAAAAAGAAAAGAATGGGAATAATGAAGAATCGGCTTAAGATGGATCATCTCAGGGAGACTGAAGAAACTGTGAAGTCTAACAGTGATTCCTTGGAGAGCCCATCAATTAACCACTTCTATGTGGAGCTGTGCACAAATTAGTAGGGACCCAGTTCCCACTTCCATGAGGGAGGGAGAATTTGATCCTCTGCATTAAGTGAAATACATTTATGTGCCTCAAAGGAGAATTCAAAATGCATTTTCTTTTAGAAGCATCCTTATAAGTATGATTGGAACTATAACTCCATGGATATTCTTTTGGTTAAATAAGCTGTCAAGGACTTTTCTGGAAAGCCAAACTCTCTTTATCAGAGTGTTTCAATGGGAAAATACCATCGCTTGCCAATACATCTTTGTGACATGGCACGCTCATAAATAAAGAGTCCTCTGTGTATAGGTATGTGTTTAAAATTGAGTAAGCAAGTTGGAGGAGCTCAACTCAGAGGACTTAGGCCTGGTACTGCCATGACTTTGGGTATATTTGCCTGGATTTTCCTATCCCAAAAGTGGGAGTAATAATTGATTGTCAATTTCTGAAGATTGAGGAATTTGTCAAATATGAAAGTCTTTCAAATCCTTCGCACTTAAAGGAGTATTTTTATTCTGAGTGGAAATTTAATAACCAGAAATTTCGAGGTTGCTTCATTTGAGGGATTTAAAAACATCTGTCAAAGTTTGACTAATTTCAATCAGTGCTTGTTTTTGTTTAATAGTAAGTCAATACGGGAAAGTTCCAAATGCTAAGCCAGATCTGCATAGAGTTGTGTTTTGTTGTATTTGTACAAATGAGAAACAGTTTTCACAGGCCAAACTTACCTTTAACCTGTTTAATAACAAATATAATCAAATGAGGTATTAACAATATGAAGTCATTGAGGCTTTTGAAATGTTGAGGTAATACTGAAGAGCTAAGAAAAACAACACAGAATCTATGAAATTTAAGAGCAGATGAGGTTCACAAGTAAGGAACTCAAGGAGTCACCTTGATAAACAATGTTCAAGGTCACAGTACACTCGTTTATATTAATTTCTATTTTAATCAGTCTATGTTCTTAAATAGAACTGTAAAAACTATTTGCATTGAAAGTTCCCTGAGATGACTTCAAAGCCAAAATTAAACTACTGAATTTCCTCTATTTAAAAAAATTGGGATTTCACTGAGAATTAAAAAAAAAAAAAAGAGGCAAAGCTCCATAAATACAAAAGTAGAAAGAAACCTATTCAAATTTAGTGTCAAAGAAAACAAATCTGGTTTGGGGCTGATTTTATATTTAAGTTTGGAGTTATGAACTACAAAAATAGCAGTGTTTCATCAGATGACCTTTTGATCTATTCCTTTTTTCTCTTTTGCTTTTTTTCACCAAATGTAGTTTTGATGTCTAGCCCTCAGTATAGGTATTTATTCAGCTTCATTTAATTTCTTATTATGTCCAGCTTTTTTGTCAATAGTGCATTTGGAGAACAGATTTTCAGGATTGTGCACAATGGCCTTCCTATTGCTGATGTCTAGGCAGAAATTGGGATATTGGTGTCAGATTGTTCCTATTGATCCATGTTTGTTTCTATTTTGAACTAAGCACCAGAGACATCTATGCTTTTATTTATTAACTGTGTCTCCTCAGTTCGTGATGGCATGAGATGGCAAGTCAAATGACAGAACTAAGCTACTAAAATCGTATAACCACTCCAAAGCTTTCTAACATCTGGGTGACTACAACCAGAAGACGATTCTGAAATTTGTGCAGCAAAGGAGCCAAACTCCCAGGAGTTCTAGCTATACTTTTGTAACCTTCAGTAGTTTCTGTGGTTTTGACCTTACTGAACAGCTGTTAAAGGAATTATTCTTTCATGCTTGGCAGTTTTGTTTTGTGACTATCTTAAAATTCCCCGTAAACAGAGATATAGTGATCTGCATGAGCCCATTTCAGGAGAGTGAAGTCTGATTTTTTATTGCAGACATAGTATTTTATTGTATTGTCCTAGCTTCTGTTATCATCCACCTTTGTAAAAAGATTTTAAATGGAATGCTATGCTGTTGTCTGTCATAAAATTAAAACTTAGTACACTTCCCAAAATATGCAGGTGTCTCTATGCATAGATTTTGCTACTGAAATGGAAGAATGTTTATTTCAACTGAATTATTAGACCGTATATTTATCATTCTCGGTTTTGAGAGTGAAAGCCTGAGATGATTCAGTATCTTATCAAATAGTAGGAGGTAAGTGGAAGAGGGATGACTTAGGGAATATAGAAACAGAAAAATTTTAATAAGAAAATTTCAGAAAGTGTTGTTAAAAAGTGTAAGACTGCTAAGATTATCGTATACTGTGTATATAGTGTGTGCATGTGTATTGTACATAATTGTGTGAAGACTTCTAGAAATTCACAAACTTCTAGAATTCTAGTTGCAGATATTCCCAGCAATGATCAGGAAGTGCTACTAGTTCTAGGAAGTGTAAGAATAAAATCTTGGCCAATAATTTATTTGACCTCAGAGTCCCCTCAAATGGAAGACCTTTTAAAAACCTGAAAACTACTGAATTTAGAGATTCTTAGAAGTCATTTATTTTACCCCAGTGCTCATGCAGACACTTCCTGACACCTCACTGCTAGATCATATTCAATTTTCCAGGCCTTGAGAGAAGGGGGTTCTTCAACAAAATACCCTGAAGAACACACAGCCTCCCTCCCTGCCGGGGTACCTTCTCTGTACCCAGGCCTCATGTCTCGAACATCCCTGCATTTGGACACCACTGCTCCATACATTAAACCTTTCATATACTTGAGGATTATTAAATTATCTCTGACTCCTCATTTAGAGGAAAATAATTCTTGTTCTTTTAGCCTTCCCTCAAAGGTATTAGCCTTCAAATCTTTTATCACTTTCATTGCTCTCCCCTGGAACCTGGCCAAAGACTTCACAGGCCTCTAAAGTTTTGGAATTTCAGACTAGAAGCCATGTTCTGACAAGTGAGATGATGACCGCCAATTTAACATAACATGCATTGCATACATTCCGGGAGCATCACGTTTCTCTTATAAACTACAGTTGATGCAAAGCAAATAATCTGTTGTTCCATATGACCCTTGGTTAACCTCTAATATCTCTACAGTGTAGCAGACAAGCATTTCCCATCTCTCCGACAAAATGGCAGTAGGCAGCAAACACCCAGAGTCACCGGGAAAGGAGCATACATTCTATTTATGGAATATTATAAATATTATATGGCAAAGGTCATGAAATGTGAAAACAATCTGAAACAAGGCAGGTAAGGCCTGCTTATTACATGAGACAAAACAAAGGTGGAACAAAACAGCGATGGACTGAACTGGGTTTTTAAAAATATATATATATATTATTGTAAGAATTTCAGCATCATTTTCTTTTCTTTTTTTTTAAAGATTTTATTTATTTATTTGACAGACAGAGATCACAAGTAGGCAAGAGAGGCAGGCAGGGAAAGAGAGGAGGAAGTAGGCTCTCCGAGGAGCAGAGAGCCCGATGCGGGGCTCGATCCCAGGACCCTGGGATCATGACCTGAGCCGGACGCAGAGGCTTTAACCCACTGAGCCACCCCGGCGCCCCTTCGGCATCATTTTCAAGAGTCCATTGTGATGCCATGATCCTTTGTGCACAGTATGATTCTAGCAAGCCCACCTACCAGGTTGTGAGGTGCCTACCTGGGAGCCCATCATGCAGTGCTACAGTGAGTTCTGAACTGGGAAAGCTGGCTCTCCTATTTGCTGAAAATATTTGGAAGGTGCAGGCTAGATCTAAAGAAAAGTTAATTTATTTGCACTAAAAGAACAAGGGTGATTCACGACATTTTTGTTCATTTAGTTCAGCAAATCTTGACTTTTCTTTCCCTTCCTTCCTTCCTTCCTCTTTCCCTCTCTCCCTTCCTCCCTCTCCTTCCCCTTCTCCCTCTCTTTCTCCTTCTCCTTCTCCTCCTTCTTCTTCTACCTCTTCTTCTTCCTTTTTTTTTTTTAATCTTCCAAATTTTTGCACATGCTGGATGCTCTCTCTCTCTCCAGGTAGCTCTGAGCTCTCTCCAACCCCACCCCACTACTGCAGCCATGCGGACCCACCATGTCGATTTCCCTGTGTTCCTCCTGCCAATGTCTATTCCTCTGTTTGGGCCAGTCCTCCTTTTCCTCTTTTATACAACAGTCTCCACTCAGCCTTCAATATCAAGTTAGTGTTAATTCTCTTGGAAAGCCTTCTCTGACCCCCCCCCAAATAGTTCAAGGATTCCTGCTGTGTGCTCCAAGCACCCGAACCTCCCATCATTAAGTTTAACCCAGATTTTTTTGCAATGGCTTGTGGATTTGTCATCTCGCTCATCTTGTTTTCATAGTATGCCCAAGAACTAGCACAGAGCTTGGCCTGAAAGAAAGTTCCATGCATTTATCAAATAAGCTACAACTGACACCAGCATCATCTCATTGAGCCACAAATATGATTCGGTTACTCTTTTCTTTTAAAAATTTGATTATTCATCATGGACTACAGGATCCAACACATTTTTACAAAGCATTTTTCAATCTTTCACAATGTATCCCCAATCTAAACTTTAGATTTCCTCTCTAAATCTTGCATCCAAATTTTCTGTCTGTATAGTGAACATCTTTTTCTTACATTGTATAGTGACATATATTCTACTCAGCATTGTATGCCTCAGAGCTAACATTTTACTCCAGCCCCTACTGCTGCAACCAGCTGTGTTAAGGTGTACCCTGACCACATCCGGCATCCACTGGACAGCATATCCCTGATTCCCCCAGCAGGGCTTCTCTGCACCCTGCACTTGAGGCACCTGTGGGAATCTCTTCAGTCAAGGGAGAGAGCCCACCAGGACATCTTTGATCACTAGGGGCAGGAAATAGACCCCTGTTCCAGAGTGGATGAGTCTAGAGTACAATCTATACTCCCCGCTGAAGGTTCCAAGAGGGCTGGAGCTCCAGCTTACCCATGTTGGTAACAAGCTCAGGAATGCATTTTTGGAGTGGCGTTTCTTCCTTCTCAACTTTACACTTCATTTTCTTCCACTCCAGCCTCAGTAACTGGGCAGCTGCAAGGCAAACCTTATCTGGTTTGGAAAACCCCAGGGTTAAGATGTCTTAATATGCAATGCATACCTTTACACGTATTGTTCCCTCTGCCTGGAATTCTTCTGACCCAGGCCACACAAGCCCACTCTCTTTAGGAGTTTCTATTTATCATTCAACCCTAACATGAATGGTATCCTGATGGTGAAGTGTTCCTTGACTCAGACTTAACTGCTCTGTCCTTTCAGGTTTCTTTTTTTTTTTTTTCTTTCTTTCTTTCTTTCTTTCTTTCTCTCTTTCTTTTTTTTTTTAAGATTTACTCATTTATTTTAGAGAGAGAGAGCATACACACACGATCGAACAAGTGGGGGAAGGGGCAGAGGTTGAGAGAGAATCTCCAGCAGACTCCCTGCTGAGTGTGGACCCTGATGTGGGGCTCGATGTGGGGATCAATCCCAGGACCCTGAGATCATGACCTGAGCTGAAATCAAGAGCTAGTTGCTCAACGAACTGAGCCAGCCAGGTACCCCTCTGCCTTTCAGTTCTTATTGCATTTGTACACATTTCTGTTCTATTTAGCGTTGAAATCACATTTTACAGATCTGTGAGAATATGAAAATTATATATATTCAGTCATTTCATTTAAATTTATTTATAAAATACTTTTAACAAGTACTTGCTTATATAGGTATTTAGAAAAAGACCAAAGTCAAAAATTTCTATTATTGATATTAGTAGCTGTATTAAATAAACTCTCTCTATATGTTTCTTTTGACTCAAGCTGAACTTATATGGAGCACCTGTTTTGCACTGAGTGATGTCTTAAGTTGATTACCTGGTGGGTAGTTCCCAAAAGGAGTAACTTTGTACCATTTCCCCCTGGCTAAGGGAGAGAGGGGCCTCCCGAGGCATCTGTGGGAGCTCCAGTGGCTTCAGAGAGAGTTGAGGGTAAGACTGGCCGAGCCAGAGGTAGATGGAGTGTGGTCCCAAGTGCTGGAGACTGCACCCAGGGCACAGACTGAGGAGTTGTTTTCATGTCACTTGGGAATGCTCACATAACGTTGTATGTGACCTCCATGTGACCTTGTGTGACAGAGAGTGAAAGGTGCGAGTGTTCCCAACTCTTCCTCACTGCCCTGACGCTCTAATGGAACAGGGCAGAACACAAACACAGACCACGAGGGAAGAGACCCACACTTAGCAAACTGGAGACTTCCCTAGTACCAAGGGGTGTCTGTGAAGAACTATTAATTTTCACCAAAGCAGACATAATAAATACTGCAGTTCAGCCCTGCATCTTTCACTTGTATGTGACTCCCTACCCCCAAGATGACCCCCACCTCTTACAGCTGACCAATGTCTTCACACATCTTGTAAGCTCTTCCACGGCTCCCCCTTTCCTTGAGCCTGTCATTTAGGGTCTGCCAGCCACACCTGGGGCTCTTCCCTAAAAGTACCTCTGGACCTCCTGCATTCCTGTGTATTCCTTTGTCTGGGACTTATACATCTGTCTCCCTCTGCCATGAGGCCTGCTGGCTGACCCTTAGGAATAACGTTCCAAGGGCCACTGGAAATATTTGGGGCCAAGATCCTTGTTAAATAAAAACTAAGTAATGTTTAACCAGAAAAAGTTCAATTTCGGTCATCATTTTTTGTATCGCTGTAGGTACCAGTCCTGGAGAGGTCCAAACTCTGAGTACATACTTAATGATATCCACTCCCCAAAAGTCCTACTTTGGTGACAGGAGAAGACATTTAAAAATTACGTTTTTTTCTCAAATTCTAACTATGAGAAATGATATATAGGGATCAAGTGGCACTTTCTTAATTCTAAACTGAATATCAAAATTTTGTTTTGGCTTAGGACTAGACAGCTACTTTTAACCTTAAATTTTAATATAGAATGATTCCTTCTGGGTAGGTAGCATGAGTCTATGGCTGTGTCTTCTTTTACTGCCTCTGTTAATTGGTACTTTTTAACTTCTCATGTAAAACCACTTGTAAGGCTACATTTAATGCAGAAAACCTGCATGACTCCTTAAATTATGAAAATCTTATTCCTCAAAAGTCAATAATCTCAGGGCCATATGAATTTATTATAAATATTAAGCTTTGAATAATGTAAGCTGATCCTACCTGATGGGATTTCACTCCTGTCTTCCTCACACAACATATTAGAACTGCCAATGATTCTCTGGAATAAGCCCCAGTGGATGAAAGGGGTTTGGTAGGGGGGGTTCCTTTGGGTGTTCGATGATTTGGTGGAATGTGAGCCCCTCTAAGCAGTCAGCATGTCTACTAAAATGGCCTTATTAATCTCATAGGAAGGCTCTTAATCACTCCTCAGTATGGTTTTTAACTGGGCATTTTGTGAGCCATACTACTTCAGATTAGAAGTTTGAGTTTTAGGAATGACATTGTATTAATTATTTGCAGATATTGGTTATTTAAGGTACTTACCACAAATTATATTTCTGGTGAGATCAGTTGAGATCTGTAAATATCACAGAGAATATTTTCACATAATAATACTATAATAATAATAATAATAATAAATGTTTCATTATAGAAGCTCAAACACACACCTTATTTAAAACAAGAAAGAACATTTTAATAATTTTTTTCCATGAACTGGCATTTTTCAAAACTAAAAGATAATGATTTTTGCAAAATAGTAACATTTATGAACACCAGGTTGGGAGAGAATGTATGTTTCAAGTTTTTCTTTTCTTTTTCTTTTCCTTTTTTTAAGTTCAGTGGTAAACCCTGAAAGGCTACAAAATAATCCTTTCAGTGTTCCCAATATTTACTAGGGTATAGTATCCAGCTATAATTTCAAATGTATCATTAGGGTTCTTAATGAAGGGACATAATTGAATGAAACAATGTAAGTCAAAATAGTTGGTACAAATTTGTCTACAAATTAAAGGTTCCAAGAATTGTCTTCTTGATGCCAATTGTCTTCTCCACTACCAAGGAGAAAAAAAATGCTATAGATTCTCAAAGCCAAGACTAGGGTTCTTTGCACGACTGTCTAGTCTCCAAAAAGGGTCGTACGTAATAAAAGGACTGAGCCAGCAGCTCTGGATTTCCTCAGCAGGAGAGCTGAGACTGGAATGAGCCTTAAAAGCATCTGATGAACTATATATTCACAGTGAGAACAATCTTGACTTACTGAATTTGGACTGCTCGAGGCAGTAGAATATCTTATCTTAAAAATACTCTTTACTCACTTGGATGAGACCACTAACTAAGAATCATTGCCCTAGGTTGTGCCTTTCAAACTTCAATGGGCAGGAGAATTATCCAGGGGGTTCTTTAAAATATTCTGATTCATAAAACTGGGGGTAGGGCCCAGGAACCTGAGACTCGTGCTCAGAGGCCACCCTTAGAGGCCAAGGCTGTGCCTCTCACAGGGGAGTGATTTAAAATGACATCCAGTGACACCATTACCCACCAAATTCATCTTTAAATGGCTTCTGTAGCTTAACTGCAATTTAATGATTTCTTCCTGGGCATTCAAGAGTTTCTTGTCAAAAATTCAACGAACATTTTTCATTCATTTCCCACTCTTTTTCTTACTTTTTAAAAAAATTTTTAATCAAGGAATTTAAAGATTTCAAGAATTCTAGAATTCTATACAAAGAGAGAAATAGAGCACTAGAGGGCTGTCCCCCACACCTTTTCCGCATCTCCATTTGCCTTGTGCCAAGGACAACCATTTTCACTCTTCCTACCCAGTTACTTTGCATCTGTAATAGCATAACGAAATAATATTCTTCTATTATATTATCTGCTGATTTTTTTCAGTCATAGTCATTACTTGTTGAGTTTTTTTCTGCCTCCACCCTCTCTCGCACGAGCAACTTGCCTGCCCTACCACCCCCTTCTCCCAATATAATCATGCCATAACTTAGATTACTTACATATTCCATCAGTTTTTCCCTAGACCTAAGAACTGACTGATTTTAAGTGCTTCATTCAGTGTTCTTATCAAATTAGTTCTTCTCCAAACACTTCATCTATTGTCTAAATTTCCTCTCAATCTATCCCGACACATCTGGGACATCATCACATGTATCTTCATGAAGACATCTCCCCTCTCCCAGAGCTTTATGATGCATTCCAGGCTTGGCGGTTAGTCTCTATGCTGCTGCACGGTTGTCCCCTTGGGATGCTTGCCACAGCTCATCCTTTGTTTCTGTCCAGTGTTGGAGCTCCTGTGTCCTGTTGGATTTCTTCCTCTTCCCTCACTTTATACTCTCATTTTGGAAGGACATATCCCCAGCTTCCTGCATGGCAGATGCAAAGAAGATTGATGTTTTGAAAATATACATGTCTGAAAATGCCTTTGGTTTATCCTAAAAGGACTCCTTTACCCCACTTTAGAGCTATCTGATACATCTAATTCCTGAGTCCTTTGATGTTTTTGTGGCACAAACTGAGTTTTGTTTTGTGTTTGTTTGTTTTTGACTTTTCATGTTGCCATTTAAATTCCATTCTTAATTGGGTATAATAATTCCCACATTGTATGTCTATTTTCTTTGCAGTTTCTAAATTGTTTTGCTGTTATCTATTCTCATATTTTCTCCATCTTTGTAGGTTTATGGCTTTCCCCCCCAAAAATCCCCTTATTTTAATAAATTTTCTAAAATAAAAGATTCTGGGAGGGAGTTAACATTTTTATTGTCTTCTCTCTGCCCTCCCTACCTGGGAACACCATAGTTTATTCATCCATCTTGCCTCTCAGAACAGCAGTGACCAACATTACCCAGATTTTCCTTCTTGAAATATCTTTATTTCATTTCCAGGACAACATACTTTTCCAGTTTTTCTTCTCTGGGGCTGGTCCTTTGCCATCACACTGAAAGGCTCGTCATTCTTCTCTGCTTAGACTTTCAATTCTATATTCCTCCAGGTTAGTTTTCTCTTTTCTCATCCTTTACTCTCTTCTCAATCAACATTATGCTTTCCCTTGTTTCAGCTACCATTTGCTCACCCATGATCCCCAAATATATATATATATACATATATATATATATACACACACATACACTTAATTCTCTCCTCTGAACATCTCTGTAGCTCTCAGCCGATCTTTATATATATATATATCTCACGTGCATCTCAGGTTCTGCATTTCCCAAACCTGACTCATGACCCTTCCTTCTTTCATAGTCTTCTATTGACCTTTATCCTAATAAATAATGCTGTACAGTGTCTGATCATTTAAGTCAAGATGGGGACCAAGCATCATCATTGGCACTTCTTTTTTCCTAAAGCAACCCCCTGTGGGACAGCTATCATTAATTCTTGTTGTTTACCACCAAAATCTCTTTCAAATTCTCCATTCCTGCCACCCGTGTCACCACCCATCTGGTCATCTTACACCTGGGTGAATGTATTAGCTGGCCAAATAATCCTCTCACTTTCATGCTTGTTCTTCCCTAAACTTCTCTTCACAGGGCAGCCAAGGTGATCTTTCAAACTACAAAGCCAATCATGTCATCCTCACATCTCCTACACCACCACCTGAACCCCTCAACCCTATGACCCTTGCAATGTCCTTCTGTTGCTCTTTCAGTAAACATCCAAGTTCTTAGGACATGCTGCTGCCCATTTCCAACCTCATCCAACAGCACTTCCCCTCTTGCTTTCTTTACTTGTGTCACCCACAATGGCTTTCTTTTAATTCCTCAAAAGAGACAGGTTCCCTTCTGCCATTGGACCACTATCCATGCTCTTTTTCCTGCAAGAATGTTTTTCTCCCACTCTTCCTCCTTCATCAATTAACACATTCAAATTAACTGTCACTTTTTCTGAGTGTCTTTTCCGACTCCCCACCCCAAGATATCTCTGAAGGTTCTTCTAGCTTTCACAAGAGTATGGAACCATCCTTCAGGTCACTTAACACAACTTTAATTATATATTTATCTGAATTATTTTTATTAGCATCCATCTACTCCATTTTTATTTTTTTATTATTTATTTATTTATTTATTTTAGAGAGGGAGAATATGCATGAGCACACAATGGGGAGGGGAGAGGCAGAGAAGAAGGAAGAAAGAGAACCTTACACAGGCTCCATGCCCAGTGTGGGGCTCGATCTCACCACCCTAAGATCATTACTTGAGCCAAAATCAAAAGTCATGTGCTTAACCAACTAAGCCACCCAGATATCCCCATTAGATTACCTTCTTGAAGAATACTTAACATCATATTTGAGAGTATCTGAATTTGGCCTACTCCACTGTCATTTCGTATTCCTGAGAGCAATAAGTAGAAATGTTTCAATGGCCCTTCTAGTGTCCTACAGAGACAAAGAAGTAATGTTTCTAGGTGACTTTCAGTCTTCTTAAGCCATAATCATGTAAATATTATCACTTGGTAAAAGAAAATAATAATTAAAGCTATGTCTCAAGAGCTAGCAGAAGCTTATTGGTCGTATTAGTTTCTGCCATAATAAATTACCACAAACCGCGGTGGCTTATAGCAACAGATGTTTATTCTCTCATAACTCTGGAGGCCAGAAGTCTAAAATGAAGGTGTTGGCACTACCACAGTTCCTCTGGAGGCTTTGGAGACAATCTTTCTGTCCCTCTTACAGCATTCCTTTTGTCTGTCCTCTTCCAATTGCTTATAATTGTTTGTATTTCTTTGGTGTTGGTTGTGATTTCTTCTCTTTCATTCATGATTTTGTTTATTTGGGTCTTTTCTCTTTTCTTTTTGATAAGTCTGGCCAGGGGTTTATCAATCTTATTAATTCTTTCAAAGAACCAGCTCCTAGTTTCATTGATTTGTTCTATTGTTTTTTTGGTTTCTATTTCGTTGATTT